>WWET01001915.1:136826-163007 GCA_011038615.1 Limnodynastes dumerilii | reverse complement strand
CATAGAAACATAGAAAGTGACGGCAGATAAGAGCCACATGGCCCATCTAGTCTGCCCATTTGTTTATTGAAAACTATACTGACCCTAGACCCTATTTACCCTCAATTGGGGTTACAATTTAGGATACCCTTATATTTATCCCAGGCATGTTTAAATTGTTCTACTGTATTGGCCTCAACCACCTCAGATGGGAGAACATTCCATTTGTCTATCACCCTTTCAGTGAAGTAATTTTTCTGCACATTTCCTTTGAATCTACCACCCTCCAGTTTATATTCATGTCCTCGTGTTCTATTACACCTTTTCTTTTGAATAATGGTACCCTCCTCTAGCTGGTCACAACTCTTGATGTATTTGAAAGCTGCTATCATGTCCCCCCTCTCCCTTCTCTGTTCCAAGCTATACATGTTTAGTTCCTCTTGCCTTTCTTGGTATGATTTGTTACAAAGGTCATGGACCATTTTAGTTGCTCTTCTTTGCACGGTCTCTAATGTATTTATGTCTTTCTGGAGATATGGCCTCCAGAACTGAACGCAGTATTTTAGGTGAGGGCGTACCAATGATTTATAAAGGGGCATCACTACTTCTCTCTTTCTGCTACTAATTCCTCTCCCTATGCAACCAAGCATCTGACTTGCCTTTTTCATTGCTTTGTTACATTGATTGGCTACCTTCAAGTTACTGGAAATAATGACTCCTAGATCCCTTTCCTCCTCGGTAGATTCTAATGTAATGCCATTAAGGAAATATTGAGCCTTTGGGTTTTTGTGTCCCAAGTGCATGATTTTGCATTTTTGGCATTAAACTGCAGTTGCCACACTCTTGACCATTCCTCCAGTCTACCTAGATCATCCCTCATTTTCTCTTCGATGTGGCACAGTGTCTAATCGTATATTTGGTGATCGTATATCATCCTTAGTACGCACGGGCGTATTACCGCTACATTACTACCATCCTTTGTATGCTTAGTATCGTATACCCGATGTACTACTACCGATAGGTGGGTGTGGTTTCCTACGTACGATCGCATGAGCGGGCGTATTATTTTGCCCGGTACGCTCCTGCGATAATACGCAATGGCATATGATCGATATTGTAGGTCTGGATCAGGCCCATTGTCAATGACCAAAGCAAATAGAAAGATTTCATTATAAAAAAAAAATCGATGCTTAGTTATGTGTTCCTCAACTGAGCAAATCAAAGTCTACTACTACTGTAAAAGTAAAATCCTGCTAAGTTAATCTATGCTATGCTTTTTTTTTAACAAACACATTCAATTCAAGTAAAATTCTTTCATTATATATACAGTATATATAACATTTTGTGTGTGTGTCCGTATGCTTTACCTCTTATTTTAGTTGTTTTAATTTGGTTTGATGACACCTCAATCTATGGCTTACAAGATTATCTTTATCATCACAAACATGACAAGGTCAAATTTTCTAAAGCTTCTAAAAATGAAAAGTCACTGTAGGATGAATTACTGAGACACAGGGCTAAATCCAAAACTATGCCGCCACTGCGGGATTGGGTCCTAACATCCCTACAGGAGAGTTATGAGCACAGAATTCTACCTTAAGGTTTCCCTGTATTATGTGGGGTCAGCGTGGAAATCAGGACCGTACAATTTAAATCCCTTCCCCCTCCGACCTTGCGTACTCACAGTATGCAACCTACCTATTTCCGCTCTGCTGATGGAAGGCTTTCAGTGCAGAAGCCTGAGGATGCAGCTCTGTGCTTTAAATCTAATGAGGACATGTGTGCTCTGGAAATTCTGAGCATTTTTAGTTTGCAAAGAGTAGAAACTGCCCACATTAACTAAGTCTGGATCTGATCCAAAGATATTATAACACAGCATGTAAAGGCTATTGCTATTGTATATTGCATAGTAATACACAAAATCAGTTTAACTAAACATTCAATTAGACTAACACTCCAACAGTCACTGTAAGGCTCAGGGGCCAAATTATTGTACATTATGTGGCCAGCTTTAGGGAAGATCTTCTCTCTCTTTCCAGCTAACACCTGAATACTACTGCTTTCACTCCAGGCTAATGCAAACCTCTATCATATAGAATTTTCTGCTGCCTGTTTTAAATTGGTTAAAATAATACAAATTATATTTTAACCACTGAACATTTGTAAACACAAAGAGAAGCATTCAGTTCTTTACATAGACATGGCATCCTGTCTATTACAATAGCCAGTCTTGGGGAGTGTGGGTCCCTGATGCAAACGACCCTATTTTGATAGGGCCATTTGCTCCTAGCCAGTTCCAAACTGACTGGGATGTTGATTGCTTATACCTTCCCCCTGCAACCTAACCCTAAGGCACACCCCCCCCTCTCAGCCTAACTCTAAGACCCTTCCCCCCTTCAGCCTAACCCTAAGTCCCCCCCAGCCTAACCCTAAGGCAGCACGTTTCGGCTGTCCCTATTTCGGTGAAACATTGCAGCGGGGACTCGCAAAGTAGGCCATCTTAATGCCAAAAAATGATATGAAACTTCCTCCAGTATATTAGTCATCACTGTTTCAAGTATTACATTCATCAACTCCTCCTTGTGAGGATTCTGCATTGCTGTGACCCTCACACACCCACACTTGTCAGGGCACCCATGTTCTGATATGACACTGCTCTCCCCTTATGAATGGGAAGTCAGGGTCTTCATAGGCTTGCCTTCACCTGCTGCTTGTGTCTCCATCCTCTGATAGGTGGGCTCTGATACATTGAAAACACCAGCCACAGTAATAGGTATACTGGTTCTGTATGGAAGCAAGTGCTTGTACTATATTTCAACATATATTTCCTGGTACCCAAATGTCAGCATGGTAGAGGGACTATTTTTAGTCTGCATTGGGCCCAACCTTAGTAGAATAGGCTCAATGCTGGTTAGACTCTGCTCTTACATAATGTCATTGTCACTTTACATTTGATCTTCCATAAACATTGGCCACATGTGGTTTAGGAGTCTGAGTCTTTAGCTTGCAACCGCATCCAATATGTGGTAGTTGGCAGACCCCTAAACCACCAGGAGACCACACCCAATAGAGCATTCTCTAGTAACTCTATCCCCAATGAATTTTATTATTTATTTTCTAACAGGAAACAATTTCATTTTGACAAAAGCTAAAGAAGTTCTTCATGAAAATGTCTTGACATTTTGCTTTACTTTACCAAGTAACAATTATAGGAGGCAAGGCATCAGTGTGCATTTAGCATGTCAAGTTACTGTTTTCCTGCACATGACTAATTGAGTACATTGAGTATATATAATATTTTAGTCTATATGGACAGCTGCACAATGACATGTCTTCTGTCTTCTGTATTTGATTCTCTGCATCCGGTATTACATTTATTTTTTATTAGGATACTGTAGTTGCAGAGTGCTATTTTTGGCTTAGTAGGAGCTTTAGTATCTGTTCTTATTTTGTACATATACAATAGTTTTACCGTTATACATATTTTGTTGTAGATGCAGAATTCAGTTTTCAGGATTATTTGCATTTTTTCCCAATTCTCCATACAAATTGAATGCATGTCTAGTGGCTGAGACTGTATAGTAATAAGAGTAGAGGATAAATGGTAAATAAATGGAAAAGAAACTGACAGTCTGTAACGGAATAAATGCAATCACACTTCATATGATTTTGCACAAAAAAAATTGTCTCTCGTATCTATTCCTAACCTGTCACTGAGAGCACATTCACACAATACACTCACAGACCCTCCGCTCCAATTAGCAATGATTTTTAGGCTTCCAATTTATGCCCTTCAACAATACCACAGTCTTATTGAACTTAATGGATAGCATAGAGCATAGCTGAGCACAGTCAATTGGCATTAAAAGAACTAAGACTACAACTGAACCTTTACCCTGACAGAATAAAAGATTTAACAATGCAAGATCTTGCGCAAGTCATCTTTTGTTGTGACATGTACCCATCATATATTTGTAAGATTCATATTATTTAATGTACCTCTACTGTGAAAGTCAATCATGCTTTTAATTGTGTAATCATTGTATGACAGAGATTAAAACATTTTAATATTTTGATTACTGTAATATAAATTTATACTTAATTGTTTGCTTCATTTTTGTTTAATTTTGGTTGGTTTGAAGTTGTCAGCCTGTAACAGAACTGAATCTTGGGAGTGAATTTCACTACAGGTTGGAAACCGAGAGAATGACTGATTACTACACATAACTGGAAAGAGTTATAAACTGTTATAAATAGAACGGAAGCTTCAGGTCAGGAAAATAGGAGAATATTACAATTTTTTTTTATTGTACTCTAAAAAAAAATAAAAAACAATCACACAATACACTAGCAGAAATTTCATATATATTTAATGTATTTTGCAGGACAAATATCAAGCTAAAGGGTACTAAATAGCTTCTGAATGCTTCTCCTGACTTCAATATGACCTGCAGTAGGTGCAAAGTTTCTAACGTAAAGTAACCTTTACTACGATTGTGTTCTGACCAGTATCGAGTGCCCTTGCCTTGGCACGCCATTCCTGTGCATTGACTATATCCCTCCACTCCTTTCCTCCCTGTACACACCCCTCAGAGCGTAAGCTTCGGACGCCAGGGTTGCGCTATGATCTGATTGGGACGTCCCTGTGTGCTCTTTAGTTCTGAGCATGCACAGTAGCAAATTGTCATGTCAGCTGGTCATATCGAGGGTGGCCCTTTCCGGAATCATATTAGTTTAGAAGCACCCCTAAATTTACGTAAAATTATATACAATAAATGCTGAAATAAAATGCAATTTCCTAGAATGAATTATAAGAGAAAAGGGAAGAAAAGGGAAAACTTCCAAGATTGTGTCACAGGTTTTGCTTCGTATTGTGGTTGAGAGACAACAAGTGGAGAAAAGCTAAGATTAAATCAGGAAGGCGATCCCATTGCTAAATTTACAACTTGGTGACTTGGTGAAAGACACGCAGGTTCCCTACTGCGATCATTGCTTTTATGGAGTTGTTATATAATTGTATTAATGAAAGTACATATGCTGGATGGAAGTGAAAGTGAAGTGAAAATTGGTAAATTCTTATTGTAGATTATTGTTCTTGCTATACATCAGTCATTTACAATCACCATTGGAATTGGGCTAAACAGACAGGAGCTGAGGAAGAATGATTATATCCTATGATTAGATCCTCTGACTATTCACAGCATGGTTGGTGGGTCAAACATGTTTATATTTTGTACAGTGTTAAATATAGTAATAATTAAATAACATAATACATCAAATTACTTTTATTTATATTCTTTAAATGATTTACTGAGAGCAGTAAAATAATAAGAAAGAAGACGTGAAATACTGTATAGTATATTTAGATTTTTTTTTTAAATTGAATGGGCTTCAGTTTGCTTTGTTCTTTGATGACAGAAATCTGTATGGTAAAATTCAGGTTTTGTCATTGTACATATTTTTTTATTCTGTATAGATGTAGAGAATATAAAACAATTTCTATGAAACTGCATTTTACTAACTAAAACTACATTTGTTCAGTATCAGTGATTATATTACTTTTTAAGCGATGTAATAATTAAGTAAAAAACATGTACTAGGTTACTATTACAATCAAAGAGCTTAATTAATACTTGTTACAGCAACATTTTTCTTTGCCTCCGGACTCATGGAGGAGAAAGATGAAATAATGGCAGGTAAAAAAGTAAATATCTCTTGAATAAATAACAAGCCTGATAAATGCTGTACTTTTTGATATATTACTAAATTTGTATATGATAATTCATGATCACAAGTCTAGTAAGTGAGTTCCAAGTCTGAATAGATAATTAGTCTGTGCAATTACAGTATGGCAAGTGACAGAATGGATATGCAACAACCTTTGGAAGATAAAGCTATGAAATTACAAAATTAATTTGTCTTTACCATTTCTTTCTATTATTATTATTATGGAAAAAAACATTCTGTCAATTCCAACTGTTCCTGATTGTTTGGTGGGTTTAAAAAAAGTCAATAGGTCAGTATTTTTTTGCTCACTTGAATGCATGAAACCCTCACAATTCTAACGCCTTCTTGAAACCCTTTTTACCAGTTAGGTTACTCTTTCTCAGACCTCTGTCAGTCTCTTTATCTGTCCAGAGTTCCCTCTTGAAATTCAATCTAAGGCCACTAATAGGTGTGGTCACGTGTATTTTAGCCTATAGGGGAAGGTTCCCTGACTCCCAGAACTGAACAATATTAGATTTCCTCCCCAAAGCTCAGGGTTTGAGTTACTGTTTGACAAAGTCATTTATAACTAAAGTCCCTCTGCCAGAAAAAAAACTTCAAAGCCACCGTTGCTTTTGGGTTTTCTGGTGTTCTTGTCTTCTACACTATGTAAATCCTTCTGCATGACATTGCCCTCTGGCAATAATGCACCATATCTTTACTGACACACAGCATTGTGTTTCTCTTGCCAAATTTTCACACCAGTTTCATTTTGATTTACAGATATCTCTGCTTTGATTTATTACATATCTTTTGGGTAAATGCAGTCTCTTTTGCAATTTCTGGTGTACCCTGCCTGTCTTTGTTACATGTTTCTCTAGAAAGTAATTTTGGAGCCTCTCCCTAATTGACAATTATTTTATCAGGCTTGCATGCCATATATTTTGAGAAACAAAAAATGTTTTTGCCACAGTTTCTTGGGAACATTTAGGTTGTGCTGTTTTCCTCAAGCCACCATTTTTCTTTTAAGCATAGACTCCATGGGCCTGATCCAGACCTACGGGCACCTTACGGCCGCCCGAGGTCTGTAAGGCCGTCATCATAGCGGGGATTGCATGCCCGGTGCACTCCCCGCTGGCGGGCGGAAATCTGGATACTTACGTGTCCAGATTCCTACCCTAACTATTACGATCAGCTCTGCGGCCTTAAGGCCCTTTTCGTAACAGCCTATAGTAACAGACTATAGTTATGACCGCCAGCCATTACGCCGCCGTATGAAGGTTGTGCACATACGCACATCCTTCAAAACATGGAAATTACGGCCGAGCCGGCCGTAATTCCCTGGGCGGCCGTAGGTCTGGAAAACTGGAAAACTGTCACTGTCCCTGAAAAACATTATACACCCTTGGCCGTATCCAGAGTTAATGCTACATTTTGTGTGCTAGCCTCCACCGACATCGGTCAAATCCCTGTGATGCTGTTACAGATGGTTGTACACACTGGTAAGATATCGGAACTATCTGGAAATTATTATATGACTGACATGAAAATCATCAGATAACCCTTCCCTGTGTACTAAGGTTTAGATCTATAGAGGATTGAACAAGTGCTGAATGTTACCTAGAGCAGCTTTTTCTTTGTATAGATATTGGACACAGAACAATGGGAAATCAGTAGTTTCTTTAGAGACCTAATACTAACTAGATAGAGTGTATCCTCGCTAGTCACCCAGAGCCACTGCACAGGGGGCTTATTAAAGTCCATAGCTGCACCCATGCACTGACTAACAAGTATAAAATACACTCAAAGATTCACACATAACAAATTAGCAATTAATTGGAATGTTCCTCCACCCAACCCTTCAATACAGAGTGTCTCACTTTACCATATATTCTTATATATTTAAAAAAAGAGAAGTGCATTTATGTATATTTATTATGAGTATGAGTCCCGGTTGTGAACAGCCCTATTTCGATGAGGCATAGCAAGCCATCCCTGGAGCCCCGCACATGGTGCTCCAAAATGTAAGTAAATATTCTATCCCCAACCCACTTCCCTAACCCTAAGTCTCCCCCCCCCAGCAGCCTAACCCTAAGTCTACCCCCACAGCCTAGGTCAATCCCCCCCCCACACAGCCTAACCCTAAATCTCCTAGAGAATACTAGTGACATACACAATCTATAGAGAATACTAGTGACATACACAATCTATAGAGAATACTAGTGACATACACAATCTATAGAGAATACTAGTGACATACACAATCTATAGAGAATACTAGTGACATACACAATCTATAGAGAATACTAGTGACATACACAATCTATAGAGAATACTAGTGACATACACAATCTATAGAGAATACTAGTGACATACACAATCTATAGAGAATACTAGTGACATACACAATCTATAGAGAATACTAGTGACATACACAATCTATAGAGAATACTAGTGACATACACAATCTATAGAGAATACTAGTGACATACACAATCTATAGAGAATACTAGTGACATACACAATCTATAGAGAATACTAGTGACATACACAATCTATAGAGAATACTAGTGACATACACAATCTATAGAGAATACTAGTGACATACACAATCTATAGAGAATACTAGTGACATACACAATCTATAGAGAATACTAGTGACATACACAATCTATAGAGAATACTAGTGACATACACAATCTATAGAGAATACTAGTGACATACACAATCTATAGAGAATACTAGTGACATACACAATCTATAGAGAATACTAGTGACATACACAATCTATAGAGAATACTAGTGACATACACAATCTATAGAGAATACTAGTGACATACACAATCTATAGAGAATACTAGTGACATACACAATCTATAGAGAATACTAGTGACATACACAATCTATAGAGAATACTAGTGACATACACAATCTATAGAGAATACTAGTGACATACACAATCTATAGAGAATACTAGTGACATACACAATCTATAGAGAATACTAGTGACATACACAATCTATAGAGAATACTAGTGACATACACAATCTATAGAGAATACTAGTGACATACACAATCTATAGAGAATACTAGTGACATACACAATCTATAGAGAATACTAGTGACATACACAATCTATAGAGAATACTAGTGACATACACAATCTATAGAGAATACTAGTGACATACACAATCTATAGAGAATACTAGTGACATACACAATCTATAGAGAATACTAGTGACATACACAATCTATAGAGAATACTAGTGACATACACAATCTATAGAGAATACTAGTGACATACACAATCTATAGAGAATACTAGTGACATACACAATCTATAGAGAATACTAGTGACATACACAATCTATAGAGAATACTAGTGACATACACAATCTATAGAGAATACTAGTGACATACACAATCTATAGAGAATACTAGTGACATACACAATCTATAGAGAATACTAGTGACATACACAATCTATAGAGAATACTAGTGACATACACAATCTATAGAGAATACTAGTGACATACACAATCTATAGAGAATACTAGTGACATACACAATCTATAGAGAATACTAGTGACATACACAATCTATAGAGAATACTAGTGACATACACAATCTATAGAGAATACTAGTGACATACACAATCTATAGAGAATACTAGTGACATACACAATCTATAGAGAATACTAGTGACATACACAATCTATAGAGAATACTAGTGACATACACAATCTATAGAGAATACTAGTGACATACACAATCTATAGAGAATACTAGTGACATACACAATCTATAGAGAATACTAGTGACATACACAATCTATAGAGAATACTAGTGACATACACAATCTATAGAGAATACTAGTGACATACACAATCTATAGAGAATACTAGTGACATACACAATCTATAGAGAATACTAGTGACATACACAATCTATAGAGAATACTAGTGACATACACAATCTATAGAGAATACTAGTGACATACACAATCTATAGAGAATACTAGTGACATACACAATCTATAGAGAATACTAGTGACATACACAATCTATAGAGAATACTAGTGACATACACAATCTATAGAGAATACTAGTGACATACACAATCTATAGAGAATACTAGTGACATACACAATCTATAGAGAATACTAGTGACATACACAATCTATAGAGAATACTAGTGACATACACAATCTATAGAGAATACTAGTGACATACACAATCTATAGAGAATACTAGTGACATACACAATCTATAGAGAATACTAGTGACATACACAATCTATAGAGAATACTAGTGACATACACAATCTATAGAGAATACTAGTGACATACACAATCTATAGAGAATACTAGTGACATACACAATCTATAGAGAATACTAGTGACATACACAATCTATAGAGAATACTAGTGACATACACAATCTATAGAGAATACTAGTGACATACACAATCTATAGAGAATACTAGTGACATACACAATCTATAGAGAATACTAGTGACATACACAATCTATAGAGAATACTAGTGACATACACAATCTATAGAGAATACTAGTGACATACACAATCTATAGAGAATACTAGTGACATACACAATCTATAGAGAATACTAGTGACATACACAATCTATAGAGAATACTAGTGACATACACAATCTATAGAGAATACTAGTGACATACACAATCTATAGAGAATACTAGTGACATACACAATCTATAGAGAATACTAGTGACATACACAATCTATAGAGAATACTAGTGACATACACAATCTATAGAGAATACTAGTGACATACACAATCTATAGAGAATACTAGTGACATACACAATCTATAGAGAATACTAGTGACATACACAATCTATAGAGAATACTAGTGACATACACAATCTATAGAGAATACTAGTGACATACACAATCTATAGAGAATACTAGTGACATACACAATCTATAGAGAATACTAGTGACATACACAATCTATAGAGAATACTAGTGACATACACAATCTATAGAGAATACTAGTGACATACACAATCTATAGAGAATACTAGTGACATACACAATCTATAGAGAATACTAGTGACATACACAATCTATAGAGAATACTAGTGACATACACAATCTATAGAGAATACTAGTGACATACACAATCTATAGAGAATACTAGTGACATAAACAATCTATAGAGAATACTAGTGACATACACAATCTATAGAGAATACTAGTGACATACACAATCTATAGAGAATACTAGTGACATACACAATCTATAGAGAATACTAGTGACATACACAATCTATAGAGAATACTAGTGACATACACAATCTATAGAGAATACTAGTGACATACACAATCTATAGAGAATACTAGTGACATACACAATCTATAGAGAATACTAGTGACATACACAATCTATAGAGAATACTAGTGACATACACAATCTATAGAGAATACTAGTGACATACACAATCTATAGAGAAAGTAAACGATCCTTAGCTACAGCGCTACTTTTGTATGCAGTCCAGAAAATCCTCATCTTAAATCCTTAAGACTGGTGTTGAAGATATAAACTGTGTTGTAGTTCTTCTTTCAATGAGACAAGATTCTCCCGTCTAAAGGTTTGAGATCCTCAATATGACCGATACCATAAAACGGAGAAGAAAATTTCCAAATTAAAAAGGGTTTTAATCAATAAAAACAAGGGAATACAACAGTCCACGTGTAATTAAATAGAATTAGCAGCAATTGGAGAAATGGAAAGCATAAAGTGACAGGTAGCGTAACTAGCTAGCAAAGAAATAAACCCCTGGCAGATGGTGTATGGGATCCCGGCTGGGAGAGAAATCTGTGCGATTCAGGTACCGGCTGGAGGCTGACCAAGATTCGTTACTGCAAACCACCAGTACATTATATAAATATTGATAACATAATCAATGAAGTTCCAAATACTCTAAGACCTTTCTAGAGACACTGGGCCTGATCCACGTTTCTCTGTGTGATTTTCTACTATGCATGCTCAGAGCTGAAGAGCACGCAGTCACGGCCAGTTCTGATCCGAGTGCAACTCAAGCTGCGACAATTTGTGTCCTGAGGGGCATGTTGAGGTGAGGAAGGAGTAGAGGGTCATAGTCAATGTATAGTAAGGGCCTGGCCAAGTAAGTGCACTGGATCCAAAGCCAAACACATTACAGAGGGACAGAAATTGCTGCAGAACTATGGTGCACGTGTTAAATTATTTCTACATACAGTATAAAATTGTATATTATGTATTTATTAAAAATTTTAAATATTGTTTGCTTTTATTTATATTCCAACAGAAGCGTTCACGATAATCAGAACCTCCATGTATAGTCCGCATTACACAGTACTTCCCTACTCATTTGGGCACTTGGCAGCATTGCGTTTAGCTGCTGTGTGGCACCGTTGAGTGCGCTTTTGGATAAAACGTAGCCCATCCCATTTTTTTAACACGCATCTATGGCACACACAATTTTCAGATCTGGAGCAGGCCCATTGTCTGGTAAATATTCTTCCTGTGTTCCATTAAACGCCGTTTCAAATGTCTAGTCGTTCTCCCCACATAATCGAGGCCACAATCACACTGTAATACAGATTTCTTTATAGAACTTCGATACAAATAGTGAATCTTCAGCATTCCTGACCTCTACCTGTTTTTGGTTTTGGGATGAGAAGAGTAGGGTACAGATTCTATGTAAACATTTATACTGAAACGCAAGGATATTGGTCTTCCAAGGTTTATAGTGAGCATTTTTAAATGCACGCATGCATTAATGTCTACCTGTCTCTGATAATTAGAAATTATAATACAATTTCCACAGGTGAAGAGAGTTAGGTCCATGGAATTATTAGTAGAAGTGTGGTATCTGGAAGTGCACTGTAAATTGTAAATACAGCGCTTGCAGAATATAGACACTTTTTTACAATATCATAAAATATTACATTGAAACATTCATATTTCTTGCATTCAAATTAAATCAAGACCCCCAAATACCATAGGTACCATATGGATCTAGAGCAGACAATTACACAAGAGAGATTTCAATGTAACTTTTCCAAAATGATCACACCATAAACTAAGTGCAGGTTTTGTTTCTCCAAGAATATGGTGAAAGAACTGTATCAAGAGTAATGATATTGTTACACATTACATATCTCCAACATTATAGCGAAGATGGAAAGGATTTGTTGTTGTAAAATGTATTTGTTGTATTTAGTAATAGCTCTTTGACATGGTGACTTAGTAATATCCACCAGAGATTCCGTGTAACAAAATACATACAGCAGATTTTCTTCCTAGATGCGTAAATAAAATTGTATTCATGTCTCTTAGGATGAAAATATTGTTCTCATACTGAATGTGTACCTTTGTTCATCAAATGGATAGCAAAATTATATAGAAATATTAGTAAAAAGGTTTCTCACCTCTTGACAGGCCTTTGCCTTTGCCTTTATTGGTCACTCAAAGCAGGTGCCATTGACCGCCTAAATAATTTGTAGTAAGCGGTCTCCTCACAAGCACCCTTTTTAAACAAACAAAATCACAGTCATATAGCGTGCCTTTATGTTTAAAGATGTTTCGCCCTTCTCACAGCTTTAATACTGGCTTAAAGAGGGAGCTTTCAAATCACAAACAGCCACTGAACTTTGTTTGTATCCGTCTGGATTCGGGTGTCTGACCGTTATAGTTGATGTAATGCTTAGCGGCTTCTTAGTGTGCTTTCGCAGTAGATGAGTAGATTAAAATGTGCAATGAGTGCCTTATAGGGCTGCAGATTGCGCAGCCCATGCTCCGGCATCGGCTCGCTCCCAACAGGAGTTGCGATACTTTCAATATGATGAACAAGTGCCTACATAAATACAAGGTGCTCAGAAAAGTCTTTTGATAAATGTTAGTAGTGACCTCCACCAGAAATAGAATATCGATTTATTAATCCTCTATATAGTGGCCACAGAAGACCAGACTTGCCACTGCAAACCAACTCCAGGATATAGATATTGGCATAGTTTGGACCAAATATGTCCCCCTGCCCATCGCCATTACCTGGAGTTAATAACAAAAATGACAAAAAATAATTGTGAGAAAGAATGAACTGAACCAAGGCAACAATAAGCCCCTGGTGACAGTTCCCAATTTACATTCAATGGGCCTGATCCAGAACTACACCGATGCGCTGTGCTTAGTAAAGCAAACTCGCCCTGTGCGAGTGTATTTTTCCTCGCTTATGCCGTCTGAAGGCTACCCTAACTTCAGCCGGCTTAAGCAAGGGAAAATACGCTCGCACAGGAGCGTTTGGACGCAAACCCCTCCCTCCCTCATTAAACTAACTCCCCCCACTTACCTACACTAACCTGAATGTAGTAACTGCTACGGATGCCCTATCAACGAGCGGGCATTGCCATAGCTACACCGGGCAACATCTGCCCAGCGCATGCGCAGATCAGCTTTTAAGCCGATCTTACGCTGCTGGCTGGTGTCTTAACACCAGCCAGCGCAGTTCTGGATCAGGCCCAATGCCCTTATGATACAAATAACTCCCAAATCATGAGGAATATTAGTGCAGAGGGCCCAGACATCGTGTCAAGAAAGCATAGATCTCAATCTAATTGATGTCCTAGATTTGTGACATGATAAGGACAGATTCACAATAAGAATAGGAATGCAAAGACTACACCATTGTTGAAGAAAGTGATCAACATAAGCTATAGAGTTAATGAATCTATATCTGATATAATGGGCCTCCTTGGTGGTGAAGTGCGACTAAAGACTTTTAGGTAAGTGACAGAATATAGATGTGATTAAAAACAATGTAAATATACATTTCCAAGTGTCCCTGTCAATTATTTCCTCTTTCAATACCATTTTATGTCTGTTATTATCTACGTTTTCTTGTACATAGGCAGTTTTATCCTGAATCACAACTTCCCCCCTCCTCTTTTTCAGTTGCCTTTATGACTAGTGAATCATCAGACATCTGACATTAGGGACTTTAGTGCATAGGATTCAGATTTAGACAAAGTAGAGTCTGGAAATTTCTCAGAATTACACAAATTTATCCAAAAAGACCAAAAAGCAGCACCTTCATCTGCCAATGATTCCAAGTACATTAGAATCTAATCTATTTCTCTAATCTCTAATTTCTCTAATCTTACCTTTCTTTGTCACAGACTACTTCTAACTACCCATTTATCTAATGTGTCTGTTTAGGTTAACAAATAAATCCAATTCAGTACTTGGGGCTTATATTCTGCAATGACTGAACCTGTTATGGTTCAACTTTGGATGAAAGATTAAAAATGCCCTCCTCCCCGTAGAGTCCCTTTTGTGGCTCCTTGGTCTTTTTTGAGGAGTCACTCGCACTAAATAAGTATTTATATGATTGGGTATGGCTAAGTTTTCTTCCAATTTTCCCCTGAAAAAGATGTTGGTGTTACTTATCAATACTATGAGACTGGGGTATTTGAGTAAAGACCATATACATTTTGCAGGGTTGAACACTTTAGTGTATACTGGAAATGGAAGTTTCTCCAACAGCAATTTCACAACTATTGTATTTTGTTTGAAGTATGACATTCTAATGAAATAATCCAAACAGGCTGTTAAGTGTCAGCTCCCCTGACATAGACATTACCTATGTCTGGTAAAAAGTAAACAAGTGCCTGTGTCTGTCTGTGTTCAGTTTTGAATCACCCACAATTACATGTGCATATAGATTACCAGTGGCGCACCCAGGGGGGTTTCTCGATGCCCAGAAACCCCCCAGATTGAAAACTGAAGAAAAAAATGTTAAAATGTCCAAAAAGAAAAGAGGCATGGCTTCACGAGTGCAGCGAAAGGGGCATGGCCTAGCGGCCATGTGGGGTAGACTGTCATGGAGGGTGATGGTCCTGGCCTGTGCTGCAATAGGAAAGCAGGTGAGGATGGTAAATGTGTCACAACATATTCAACAGTGCTTAGGCACTGACACAAGCTCTGGTCCATTGTGTAATGTGCTCTACTAATGCATTGTATACTGCTATTGATATTAGCTATGTTCCTACAATATAAAATATTGAAGTAAATTATAAATTACTTAAAAATATCAAAAACAGGACTTGTTACAGACAATAACAAAGCAATTCCTTAATGTAGATTTATTTTATTTTTATTATTTTTAAATCTATATGATAAACTTCTTGCTTTCACAAAGAACGTTAATGGACGTCTTTGATATTTTGGCAGTCAGATAGTATGACCATATTATCAGTATTATCATTTTACATATGTTTTTTAACATCATATTAATTAGCTCTTTAGAATTACAGTCTAATTCCCTAACACACACCCTCATAGTGGGGGCGGGGCGGAAGCAGAGCTTGAACGGGGTGGAGCTTATTTGTCATGTTTTCAGCCTCCAAAATGTTGGGAGATATGATAATATACCCCACATGTATTACACACATTGGAAACCCCCATTTCAAAATCCTGCGTTTGCCACTGATTACTGTACATTGACTGCGTGCCACCATGGCTTCCCTCCCATGACACATCTTTCAGAATGGCAACGGGCGCAGCCTGAGTTACCTTCAGGTGTGATGTGCGTGTATCATTTTTGAGCATGCACAGTCCACATTTATGCCATGATCCGCTACACTAGCTGTATACGCTCACTTCTGGATCAGCCCCATCGAGTCAGTGGCCTGAGTTGCCATTTATGTGTCTGTTGTCCAGTGGCCCTGGTTATTGGGGAAGTTAGATTGTTATACAGATGCCTAATTAGCATTCCAGAATGCCTGTATGCACAGTAAATTCTGTTATATGAATGCAAGGGGAAATCTCCATAAGAAATGGGAATTCTGCACAGGAATCAATACTTGCATTAAAGTCTTAGGCTCGTATTCAGAGTACTGGATATATAACATCCAGTGTTTAGTGATTTTTACCACTGCGCATGTGTAGTCATTTTTTTTACGTAATCTACGTATCTTTTTGTTACGTAGATTACATTAAAAAAAAATTACTACGCATGCGCAGTAGTAAAAGTCGCTAAAAACCGGACTTATATGTTATACGTCCAGTACTCTGAATACGGGCCTTAGACTGGAGTGTGGTAATAACATTCCCTTATCATGTTCTAATCTAGGGCCATTTTTTCTGTTTTATCTGGTTCCCATCTAGTACCAGACACCACATGCAAGGACAGAGATATATGATATTCCCATGGCTGGAATCACATATGGCTACAACTAAACAGGATACTTCCTGAAGCAGACAAGTCCTGGCATGTTCCATACACAGCATCCTGGTTTGGAAACACAAGACCAAAATAATACTGTCTCTAGTTACAGATTACTTTTGCTCTTATTCTTTGTTAGAGGAGAATAGAGCTCCAGAATTCCTTACACAAATTTACTGAAAATAAAATACATGCAACATATACCGGTAAGTCAAAAACTTTGTTTTTGAGTTTTAATGATCTTTTATTCTAAGACAGAAGACTAATACTGGAAAAATAAAATGGTTCCATAAACATAAATGAGCTTGGGATTAATGTATATATGTAAGCAAATGATGGGACTGTGATTCAGGGTGAAAAAATAAAGTCTTATCCGCTATCATCTTCTCTTAATGTTTTACATTTCATTTATCACTTTCAAGTATTTGTGTGGAAGACAAACAGAGCCTGTCTTGTCAGTAATTTAGTTATGGGATTTGTGGTTAAAATACTTTTCTGTGCATAAAAACTAAACAATTGTGGCCTATTCCGAGATTTGCATCTTTTCACACAGTCTTAAGCTGGCCATACACTAGACGATTATCAGCCCGATCTCACAATTATCGGGTAATTGGGCAAATAATCGCTCTAGTGTATGGTACAGATACATTTTTTGAATGTCAAATAAACGCACCGGTACGATTATTTGATCTTTTGACATGTTTGATTTAAATCAGGAGAAAGCTCCTGATATTTTAAGGGAGCCAATCAGCAAGCTGAATGGCTCCCTATTGTTCAGAGATGCCGCTGCTTTATATCTATGTACAAAGCTGCTCTGACAGTTTTGCAGGTATACTTTACAGCTGTCAGAGCAGCATAGTACATAAATATACAGCAGCGGCTATTGCAGGAGTAGTACAGACAGGGATCAGCTGCAAACGCACTGTGTGAAGCGCGGCTTCAGCTGACTCTTATCTGTGTTACTGACTGCAATAGCCGCTGCTGTATATCTAGGTACTATGCTGCTCTGACAGCTTTAAAGTATACCTGCAAAACTGTCAGAGCAGCTTTGCACATAGATATAACGCAACATAGAGAGCTGCCCCCTCCCCTCTTCTGCTAGGATTATCAGTCCCAGCAGAGGAGGTGTATGGTGCCGATAACAGGACATTTCCCTAGCGGGAAATCATCCCGTTTATCGGCTCACCCCCTGCAAGGACCGATAATCGTCTTAGTGTATGGTCAGCTTAAAGCTAGCCACACACTAGAGCGATTATTGAGCTGATCCTACAATTATCATAGATCAGGCCAAAAATCGCTCTAGTGTGTAGTACAGATGGATTTGTAAAACCTCAGATTATTGTCCCAGACAGGCTTGGGACGATATATTGTGTGTGGGCAAGTCTGATTATCGGACCTTGTGCCTCTACCTCCTGGCTGTAGTTTCCCCATCTGTCTGACTGAGTCAGACTGGGAAACTGCAGCCAGGAGGTGGAGGTGCCACACACTACTGTGAGCTAGCTGTAGAACCTCTCATACTGACAGCTGTCAGTGTAAGAGGTTCTGCACATAGAGAATACAGCGCTGTAGAACTTCTCACAGTCTTTAAAATAAATTTTTTTGTTCAGTAAGTCAATAGGCTGGCTGCATGGGACTCCTGCCACGCACAGACGTTCCCTGACAGGTACTTACACAAAGGACTTGCGAAAGTCCCCTGTTGGCCGGAGTTCAGAATCCGGCCCCTTGTCCCTGCTGCACAATGATGCACAAGGGGATTGGTTTCAGGAGAGTGACCAGCCCATTGAGAGTGAAATAAGAGTGAATCCCATTTCAACCCAGGTAACTACTCCCAAAACTTGCCTTTTCTAATAATAAAGCATATAAATTTCACAGCTGAATTTCTTTAAGTTTTAAATATTTGTTTGTCATTTAATACTAGGAAATAATTTTGTTGATTTTTATAACATTTGAGGTTTTTTTTTTTTACCAATGGTCCCTGTAGAATAAATATGTATTATTATCTAATTAAGTAGGAAGTTAATATAATTTTATTAGCCAACAAGAGAAAAACTCCCTGCTTGATTAAGTATATGTAAGAACGTTTATATAAATAGACTGCATTTTCAGGATTGCTAAAAGCTAAACCAGACCTAGTTATACCCATCTGGGACTAAGAAAATTATATATATATTTCTAAGAGCTAAAGCTTAATTATTAATGCAATGATCAATTTTAACAAAAGTGCTCTGAAATTACATTCACAAAAATGGTTTGGATGAATAAATTGTGTATGCAAATTTTCCTTAGCAGTGTACGGATTTTGCATTTTACTTAATATACAGTATATAACACCAGCATTGGTTGCAGTCCCTGCTGTGATGGACTGCTTTTAGAAATAGAGACAGATGAAAGTAGGGGAAGGGTTGGGGTAGTTTTCGCTCTTAACTATCAGAGCACGGTGTTCGGTGCTCCGGGGATCGATTGTTATGCCTCATCGAGGCTTAGCCAATCGTTATCCCAGTCAGTTTTGGCCCAATCAAAATAGGGCTGTTCTTTGCGGGGACCCCCACCCCACCAGCATATTAGGTAGCACTTTAACATTTGGAACATTAATAAAAACAAAATTGGGTAAATACAGACTTGGAGATAAAGGGAAAGTAATAACCTCCATCATACTAACATTACAATTGACCTGAAGGAAAAAAAACTCTTTGGAAACCCATGCCTTGCAGGACCCAATAGTGATGGCACAATTGGACTATACTGCCGGTCATAGTGCTATCATATCTTTAATTTTGTTTACAACAGTGCACTAATATTACTTGTAATTGGTACATGCATGTTATATTATGCAGTGCTTTTTTGTCATAGAATGCATTGGAACAAAGTCCCAGCACCTTTTTTCGACATATTTTCCAAGTTGTAAAAGTTTCGGTGGCAAAATCGTTAAAACACTACATGCGGGCTGCTTGTGTGGCAAGTCCGATGTATGTGTACTTTGTCTGCACTGGTTATGATGACACTGCTCAACTTGTGATTGGTCGCGCGAGTCGATGTGAGTTCCGGCACCTTTTTTCTTACAAAAAAGCACTGATATTATGCATTTGAGTTATGCTGTGAAAGAAAAAAATGAGCCATGTAAAAAGATCAGCTCTCTTCCTAGCTGCATTTAAAAGAAAGGCATATGGAGGGCTGTGATTGTCACCAATAGTAGTTGAAAGTTATTACTCTGGATTTTATGTTATATATTTACATAAAGATGCCTCATCTATTTTTATTCACTGATCTTCAAAATAGAAATGTCCGGTGAAGATTCTTTCTGTATAAGTAATAAAACAGAAATTTGTAAAGTAAAGATTCCCATGGCATGAATGAACTTCCAATAGCCAGGGCCTACCTTCATTTTTTCCAATAACAGTGGCCCAGATCCTAAGCTAAGGAGCGTATTTACGCTAGCTGATGATGTAATTTCACCCATTTGTATTTACTGTGCATGCACGCGGCAGATGTTACGCCACGTAACTCCTAACGTACCATCAGCGTAACTACAAACAAAGGGACAGGGGTATCACTACGACACCCGTAATTACACTTTGGAGGTGTAGGGAGGCATTTAATTTGGACAGTATGGGCTGTGTTTCGCCGTCACGTACGTAAATCCATTACGTACGTCAGTACTTACGTTTTGAAAAGTTAAGGTAGGGTTTGGCTGGCGTAAAACGGGCAAAGTAAATAAAAGCGAGGGGAGTGCCTAGGTGAGTGGTGAAAGGTAAATTAGAGAGAGCAACTATCTATACTGAAGCACAGTGTTTAGAATGCATTGTAGGTAAATTGCTGTAATGTGCTCCATCAGGTTCTGTGGAGAATTTGAGCTCTTATCCATAAGCTAACTGGCAACTTTACCATAAAATATCTGCTAATTGCTCTGTTTTTTGTTTCTTCCTTTTATTGTAAATTCCACAAAATGTATAACTTAATGATTCATATTTTTTTTCCCAAAACAGAGAGTAAAAGAGACCTATTGCAATTACCCAAGGCTACTATGTGGCAAAAACAAGGAAAGTGGATTCTCATTATTACAAGTTTAAATTACTAATATCACAATTCTGCTCCATCAAAAAAGATATCTCAGCGTTTCATTACTACTGGCTGGTATTGATCAGACCCTATCAGGACCACAGGTAGACAATCTGGCATGTTCCAGACAATTTTACTAGTTCAGAGGTGTACAACAAAAGGTATACTTTGAATTACAGTACATATTATACCCCTATTGTCAGGAGAAAATTGTAGGAGATCAGTATTATAGATAGCATGACAATAAATATATTATTGCTCAGATAATTGGGGTACTTGGATGGGAATAGACTATAAGAGTTCTGACACAAGCAATTTAGTTGTTGCTGTTGTTGCATGTAGCAACAAAGATATTTTCTCAATTAAACTGATATTTATTGAAGTTTTAAGTCAACAGCTGGAAAGATACAGACAAGAATACAATAGGTTTTCATATGTTACAGGAAAGTATTATTAGTAGTATGTTTATGCTGTCCATCAACAACTAAATGATGTCAGTGAAATAGTTTGTTAGTTCACTGTAATCTATAAATGAATCATGTTATTGTAAAATGTAATGAATAGGATAAGGACAATATTAATAAAAGGATTAATCCTAAATGGTTTGGGGACATATGTTTTACATACAAACTAGTAATTTAAAATACAAATAATCATCAAAAAGTAAATTATTAAAAGCAATTTGCCGATTGATAAGCTTATGTTACAATTGCTTACAAAACACCAGGGGGCAATTTTTTAAAACCTTTTTTTGTCCATTTTGTTTAGGCCTTTAACAACGGCATATGACACTTTATTTTAATTTGTGTGTGTTGTATTTAATATCTAACTGTAAAATATTTAATTATGTGTATGTATTCTGGACCTACCCTAACATATAAATAAAAGTGACAAAGAAATGAGGAAAACTTTTTTTTCTTAAATAAATTATTTATAACAGATGATCCAAAAACAAACTAATATTAGTAATAAAATATTTTTATATAAAAGACATTTTTTTTAAATAATTATTTACAAATTTATGAAAATACATCTAAGCTAAAAAAAAAATGTGCATGCGCATACACACTCACTCGAAACAGCTCTAAGCTGAAAGTCTATAAATCGCATATCTACCTAGTTCTTTACTGTTTTATATGTTTTTAACAGCTATTTTACATTTGACAAATGGAGTGAGCTCAACTCTGTTTGGTTCAATTCTTTTATAAAAAAAAACACTGGCTATCTTGCACTTGCACCATGATCAGACAAGGTGCAAGGAAAAGTCGTATGCGCTTGCAAATTTGGATGCGGATGTGCTCGTATCATGCCCAAATTTCTATTTACATATTTAAACATGCCCCTTTTTGCATGTCTAAAAGTTCAGATTTGCAAGCTGTCACAGGCGATCGCTGGCGCCCGCATTGCGTATGACTTTCTTTGCTCACGAATAAACGCTGTATATGTCTTTGACATTTATGTGCAGCTGTGAATCAGGTCCAAGATGTTTGGTATAAGGTTTCCTTCACACAACAAGCTTTGTGTCAGTAAACTCATTGAAGGACACAGCAGTTAGCATATTCCCACCACTATCTGCATTAAGTGGATGATAAGGGAAAACAATTCCTAGCAGTCAGCTGTGCAGAAACTGTAAATGTGACACATCTCAAGTTCTTCCGATGAGCGGGAATTTTTGTGTTTGTAAAGCACAATTGGAGAAACCCACCAGAGACAATTAATTGATCTCTGTCGCACTATTCTGACATCTACACAGACAGCAGTAACATAAGTGGCTGTAAATAAATGTCAGCCCCAATGTCTTGTGGTCTCTGAGCCGTGTATAATACCGCTATCTGTGTGGACTTCAGAGGCAATGCAACATGAGATCTCTCTGGTTGTTTCCCCTCATGTGGTCAAGTCCTAAGTTTGAGGCATAGAAAATATTTTTCAAACATAATAAAAAATAAACAAGTCCCTCAATAACTCAGAAACCGATTTCACAGGTAAAATTCTCTGGAAAATAGAAGTAGTTTTCAGAAGTGATAGATTTATATTTGGTTAAATGCTGCTATGACAAATGAAGATTCAGTAGTTGATCGCAGACCTCATCATGAGTTTTTTACTTTTATATTGTACATATTGTACATTGTTCAGAAACCATGCCTAAACCAAATCAGGAGAATCTCAGACATACGTAATTAAGGTGTATGTCCTTGTAACCAAAGTGGTGGTGCAGGAAGTTGTGGCGCTCGGCTGTTTATAGTTGAATTTATGCAAATTACACCAGGTTAATAGTTAAGGACTTGGAGTCAGATTCTGACCTTTGTGTGTTTTATGAGGTCTGGCAGTTCATACAGAAGAGAGAGAACTCCCCTCTTTCATGCAGTTATGGCAGCAGTTACACTGACCACTGATCCATACAGAAGTACTTAAACCCACCCCTTACAAAGTTTAGGAGGGTAAAGGGGATGGGCTGTCCTATCGAAAGGATCCCAGGCGTATGGAACTTAGTTCTGCATGTTGGAGTTCTGTATAGTTACATCTGGTGTGTCCATGTGTGTTGCCAGAAAGTCACCCAACTTCCGTAAGCAGATTCGTACCCCTGAAGCCGGCCCTTGGTAATTATAATTTCTTTGTAATGATTTGCCTGACCCCTTTGGCTCTTAGGTTCATAAACAAGGCTAATGCCCTTCCTCATTACCTCTGTTTATATAGACTCTGTCCAGGATGAGACCCATTACCTTAACACCATATTTGGTTACAATAAAACATTATACATTTGATCGGTACCTTAATTTCATATATATTCCAACATATTAGGTCAAGCACAGTAGCACTTTTGTCTTCAAAGATTTGCAAAAGCTATGCAGCATGTCAGATATAAAATATGTCATCACCAATGCACATGTAAATTCTTGCAATGAAATGCTCAGAAATGAGTGAAAAATCAGAGCTAGGGATCCAACCCTGCTATATAAATGATGAACATGCAAGCTGGCAAGACTTATAAAAAGCATAATGCATATTGGGTTCTATCATGAAAACAATGTAACCCCAGGCTCGTTCCAGGGCCTTTTACAGTATTGTGGCCTGGTACAGGTGCCCCATTGTAACTGGACCTGGCCACCACCCCCAGCAAGTGGTGCCCCTAGGCACATGTCTAATGGGAAACCCATCACAGCGAATGGCTGTAATTAAGGTCAATTAGTTTCGTTTTTTTGTGTTTCTTATTTTAACCACAAACAAAATACAAAATTCTTACATGTTTGACTTATGTCCACTGAGTTAGGTAGAAGAATATATTTTATAACATCTCATTTGATTAATATAAGTATGTTGATGCCAAAGTTAAGAGAAACCTGAAAAATCAACATATTTCGTGGTATGTGCATAAAACTGTTTAAACCAATAATTGTATAATCTTGATTCCAAAATAAAGGTTATTTAATTAAAACTCAATAAAAAATACTTAAACTAACTTTATACTCCCAAATTTTTTTTTACTTTATTAGGAAAATGTCATACATGGTCAAAGACCTTCAGTAACATTCCGATAGTTATTTCTAAGTATATTCGTATATTTTTAAACCTAAATTATTAAGTGAGATAAGATACTAAAATGTACCTGAATATTTGTTATACTTCAAAACAGGGTAGCAGTATTGAAAAAATGGAAAAATATTATAATTTATAAGATACATAATATATAAGATCAATGGAAAATAATTTAATTTAAGAGTTTCTGAATTACTGTTTTTTATGATGTTTTAATTCTGGAAGGGGAAAAACATCACTACAAAAAAATACTGTATATTCACTCATTATTTTCCCATGCATTTATTTAGAATAAAATCCTTTTCGAAAATGACATCAACAAAAATTAAAACAATGCACCATCGTGTCACACTATCCATTAGTTTAAATATATCTCATTTATAATTGTATAATATTATTACATAAAAATAACTAAAAATCAATCTAAATTTAGTGGGAATATATATGTTTTTACGGAAGAAATGAAGATTCAAATCAGCAACAATAAATAAAATTTTCTACATCACAATTTTAAGGAAAAGGGATAAATACATATTTAAGGTAAGTCGTGTTTTTATTACCTATCTAAGCTCAGTAACTGTGTAAAAGTCTCCACTTCAAGATAAATGTTTAAACCAAAAATGTCATTATGTTTAAACTCCATCAAGCAGGTCACAAATGGCTTTTAAACAAGAAATCAATGGTTCTTTTGAATTCAACACTCTGTACTAGAACCAAGTGCAGCTCTTTAATCTCATTTGGTACATTTACTAAATACATTATGACTTCATGGAGCTCTCATGAAGATGCAGATATTTTTCATTTGATTAAAGGAGAACTTAGACTAAAATGCTGTTTGTAAGCATTGTAATAGAAAGTGACTGGTTACTGTTAATAACAATACTAGTGAGGTAACTAAAGTGCGAGGCACAATATCAATGTTGCCATTAAGGCAGGTACACCAAAACAGCATAACATTAAGAATTTACCTGGAAGGGAAAAAAACATTTTTATTTACAAATAAAATGTGTCATCTGGATCCTAGGTCAATACTAAGGCTAATTACCATACACATTATTTGCCACACCTACATATATAGCATACAGTATATTCCCTCTGTCCTGACACAGCAGCAGCAGAGGCTGCAAAATGTGTTTATTCACCTGCTCATTGATAAGCAGGGCTAGGAATCCAATCCAAAGTTTTAGCAGTAAGGGTTGGTGGAACCATGGTACCAACTAGCACCAGGACAGATGGCATCCAGGCTGGTTTCCATAGGCAAACATCTGACTGGGCCCACCCTCTAGTCTTGCTGCAACCCATGAACAGGTGGGTTAGGAGCAGGGTCGGACTGGGGCATGAAGGGCCCACCAGGGAATACTGTGATAGGGGCCCACCACATAGTCAATGGGTGTGGTCAAAAAGTCATTGCCGGAGGATGCTTGTATCAATGAAACTTGCAAATAAACTTTTTCATCTGTGTGAAAAGCGTTATACTATTAATTTTCAGTTACAGTGACCCATATAATTACAGTGAGTATCCTACTGAACACAAGGCAGAGAACATACTACTGATCACCATACAATAAGGACAACTTAAGATAATAGCAACTTCATGCTAGTTACCGCCATACAATACAGACTATATCCTAGCTATTGCCATACCATACACACTGCAC
>WWET01001915.1:89018-125089 GCA_011038615.1 Limnodynastes dumerilii | reverse complement strand
CACTGTGTGTGTGTCATCTCCAGTGTGTTTTAGAGCATAGCTCCACTGTTTTCCACCTAGTGTAGCGCAGACCTTTCCACTTGTCTGCTTATAGTTCCCCTGTTACATCTGGGACTTGTGGTACATCTAGTACTGCCTGTGGGCAGCTTCCTTATAGTATACTAATAGTTAGGAGTTCAGCCTGCTTATCCTCCAGTGCAACATCTCTCCTAATACCCTGCCTATGGTTTCCTATTAGTATACTTATTATTTTAGGGAAGTTATATTCTTGTCTGCATTACTGTGTATGAGGGTTCCGGTATTTGCATTAAAGAAACCTTTTTACTGTTCTTGAGAGTAACTGTATTATTCATACCTGGTTATTGTATGCAAGGGTTCTTGTGTGTATCTGGGTTCCTGAATAAGCACTACCACGCTGCAGTACCCCTTTGGGAACTATTGCCGGGGGCACGACCTGTCAGACCAGCAGCCCAGACTATCCTCACCTTCAGAGGCTCTAGTGAATACCTGGTGCTGACATAGACTCCGGGCCCCCGATGAGAAAACCCTTAGGCTGACTGTAACACATAGTACTCACAATAGCTTAAATACGTTGCGCGATCGAACTAAAAAGAACTTAGGTCTGGATCTACCCCAGAATCACTAACCCGCCTATCATAGACTTCACTTTCAATTACATGCCATACTACTAACTATCATAACTTGCCTACTCAATGGCATGCACACTACCCCTGTTTAACTCTGAATAGACTGACTTTCCAAAGTGACTAATTTAATGTTACCATTAATGTTTAAAGGTTATATTTACTAAAGGGAGAAAAAAGGGAGAGATGCAGAGATAGGGAAAGGGAGAGTAAATATATGATGAAAGAAATCTTCATATTTTTCTACCTTCTCTCCTTTGTTGTAATCAGCAAAGAGAATGAGCTTCTCTATACCTAACTGCCAATTCCTCTGTTTGGATGTACTTCACTAGTGCTAACATGAAAACCCTATATGTCCATGAAAGAAAGTCTATAGGCCCTTTGGGGTAAATTTCATGGAGCTCCTACAGAGGAAATGTGGAGCGTTGTCAGTGGTAAGCAATCATATTACTAGCTATGACGTCTTGGAATGCAATAAATAAATAAAATTTAAACTCTTATTGGATGCTATTTGCAATACCTCCCCTTTTTCTCACAATAACATAATCATAATAATAATAATATGATTTACAACTATGGGTTGGTGGCAGTTGAACAGAGCTTCCTATCGACAATTGCCTTGCAGCTCTCTCTAGGACATATAAAAGAGAGATAATGAAGTTAATATACCTAAATGCAATGGGTTTTTTTCTATTATTAACCCAACTAACAGACTAGTGCTAGTTCCACTTGTACGTCACCTTCACTTAATTTAATAGATGCCATTCAATTAATAGTGTTATATTGCATTGTGAGATTTTTTCCATTGTACATGGCAGCAATCCAGAAACTGCCTTCTTCATCCAAATGGCTGTGACCTTCTTGAATTACTAACACTAGAGATAACTGTTCTGCAAAATATTCACCTCATTTAGCATTTGACCACAATATTTCCCACATTTATCAGTGTAATTTAGCCTAAAGAGTACTCAGTTCTACCCATACTTTATTCTTCTGACCTCAAAGTCTATTCAGAATGGCACAAAATGTGAATTTGCACATACAGTGTGAGCCAGAACTGCAATGACAGCATTGCTGTACCACTGCAAAAAGTCTCCACTACTATCTGTAACAACACATCATCTTGTGCTTACTCACATTATGATGAAGTCATTCATAATGACAGAACATCTGTTAGCGATACATAGTGAAGAGAGCCATTTCTTTGTCTACAGAAGAACATCGATTCTGTTTGACAAGGGTCTGTTTGCAACAACATTCCAGATAAACCCTTCTAAACAGAAACAGAAAAGCTGCACCAAATTATAGTAGCACATCTGCAAAGGTTTGTGGGTTTGGACTAGGCCACCAAGAGGAATATGGTGCTTAGCAGAGTAATACATGACAAAGGAGCGTGGCTGTATTATAATGATATTTGTTTAGTTCACATACTGATATGTTTTTTTCTATACGTGTGTTCAGTATAATCCAACAACTTCTGTTCTGTATGTTATGTTAATTCATTTAAACCAGGTGAGTGACAGTTGGAAACTTAGAAACGGATTAATTTGTACCTAATGGAATGGGTCATGTTGGAGGGTCTGTTATAACAGTGTTCAAGATAAGACTTGGATCTTGTGCTGGAAGGATCATGATCTCCCCTTCTGATAGACTGTCATTGCTAACACTTTCTAAACATGGCAATTGCTGGCAAACTCCAAAAGGCCTATGCCTTCAGTGTTTAATGCTTAATGACCATTACCAGAGCAAGATTAAGGTTTGTGGGGTACCGTGGTCAACTAACTTCGGAGGGCCCCTTGCAACACAATAGATTTAATTTTAGTAATAACTTCAAACAATATAAATAATGAAAAATACCATATCAGCAATAGCCTAGTACAACAGTGTTACAGGCTAACACAGCTAAAAATAATCTGAGAAAACAAGGTCTCAATGAATCAAGCGCTTTCTCAGCCACTGTCCCCTTTATAATACCCCTCTCAGCCACTGCCCCCCCTATTATACCCCTCTCCACCACTGTTCTCAGTCACCCCGTGTTGGATGAGGCCAAGCTTAAATTATTTTAGATTACCGTTTTCACATTTTTAAGTAAAAAATATATTAGGCTTGGAACTAATCCAGACCTCTGTACATTTTCTGTACACGGAGGGTCTGTAAGTATGCACATGAGAGATGAAAGAACTTATGTGTCCAGAACAATAACTTAAAATCTCTGAATGAATCTGCATCCGTCCGTGCAGATCTGTCTACAGTGGCTCACTTACCTTTATCTGCACGCCTATCCCCACCCGAGTTCTGTACAATAGGAGATCCTTTGCAGAACATCTGCCATGCACATGAGGGCTGACAAAAAGTCGCCTGACTTTCACAAGCAGTTTGCAGAATTCAGCCGACTTTATTATTTTAGGATCAGGCCCTATGTCCCCAGAACTCTAAAACTTTTTTAAATATATAACTTCTCAGCAAACTCGGAAATTTATAAAATAATCTTTCTTATTTGTTTTTCCGTACGAAAGGCATTTAATCAGGGAAAGATACAAAAGGAAATAAAGGGTAGCAAAGAAAGAAAAATAAACAATATAACAATGCAGAATATATAATTGTCAAAGAAAATGATTACACTGTTTTGCTGGAACATATTGTACAATACATTTCTTTCTTTAATGATCATTAGTGCAGCACCACTAAATATTATATTAATTATACAGATAGATAAGTACATAGACCATGTGCTTTCATATATACTAAGGCATCCTCTGTGCATATATGAAGATGTCAGTAGTAGGAAGAATAGGGTGACTTTTCCTTATAATATCAGAGATTAATCTCCTTATTAGAATCTCAGCTTTACAATACAAACATATTAAATGCACTTTATTGCTTAAGTGGAATTGCACCTAAATGAAGGTAAGATGTTACATTACCAAACACAAGAGATTATCCTTTGACAAAATCCTATGTAGGTCATTAAAGCTAATAAAAAAAAAAGGAAGAAACTCAAAAAAAAAAAACAATACGAACTTTGTTACCATAACAGGAGTTTACCCAAAATGACTGTGTCAATTCTCTGTAGCCTAATGGGTATCTTTAAGAGCTTGTAAAAGATTATGAAATACTTAGATGATTAACATGGACAGAGAAACATAAGCATAAAAAATAGCAGCACTTTGGATTTCCTAACTTTCACTAATTAGGAACTTACACAAGGGTTCCAATTGCTGCTACGAACACCCATTTTCAATTTACACACAGATAACAGCTAATTGTCGCCTCTGTGTATTTTAGAATTCGGCCCAGTCCGAAATTTACCCATCACACAAATGTCACAAACAATGTTTTTCAAGCTTTCCTGAAGACCGGACAGGTTAGTGCAAGGGAGGGAATGTAGTTTAGTAGGGTACTTTTAGGGTTAGGCTTCGGGGAGAGAATGGATGGAAGAAGGGAGCACTAAGGGTTAGGCTGTGGGGAGGGGACGAATCGCAAAAGGGGAGACTTAGTGTTAGGCTGAGGGGAAGGGAGTCTTAGGGTTAGGCTGTAGAAAAGGGAGTCATAGGGTTAGGCAGCAAGGAAGGGTTAGGTTGATGGAAGGGGAGGGTAATAGTGATGGAAGGGGAGGGTTAGGGTAGGAATTAGCATAATGGTTAGGGAAACAAAGAACGGCACTTACCTGTCTGAGGTGGGCATGAAGTTTCAGAGTAGCTCCATCTTTGAAAAAGGCGGGATCGAAAATGACTCTTCTGAAAAACGGTTATTCTTAGCGGTGACCCAAACCCCTCACACAAGTCCAAAAGGATACTTATGCACAAAGACCAACAGGGTACATAAACTGTCATGGAATGAACAAGGTCTATCTACCTTCCTCCAACTCATCTGCAGACTTACTCCTGGTCATCCTTATCACCTTTGTTCTCTGATACTCTCCTCTAGCTTATTAGCTGTTACGAGAAGTCGGTTTCCTCATGATTTTCTTTAGAGTATTTGCAAATATTCCCGGAGAGTAGACAACTCATATTATACATGATCTACAACCTTACTGGCAGGGGCATTTTAATGAATAGGCCTATGTGCAAGATTGGTACTGGACACCCAATTTGTCCTCCATCCCTGGTAGTGTTGCTATATGTTGTTTAACTGCAAGATGCATTTAACATTTAACAACAAAAGTTTTATTTAATATGTGTTTTAAGTCCAGCTTACTTAAACTTATGTTTTTAATATATTTATTATAAAATTCCCATATAGAAACAAGAAAACCGCGCTAGGACCGTCAGTGGATATGTTACACAAAAAGAACTAGTGCAAGTGGTTCACATAAAAACATATGTATTTATTCCATGTTAAAACTAAAAAAAAAAATATATATAACTATAAATAATAAATAGCAGATAAGTAGAAATCTGTAATGACAAATGAGTGAAATCTGTATACGTAGAATACTGTGGCACAATCAGAGATAAATTAAAAAATATATAAAATAAATAATATTGATGATGAAAGAGCACAGCCCGCAGGGAACCACTCAGAGAGCTGAATAGAATGGCCCGAACAGTAGGTACAGTAGAATAAAGTTACCTCTGTGCTAGGTGTCTACACAGTCACTGACAACCATATAGGGCAAAGGAAGCGGTATAATACAGCTGCAATGGTAAGTCTTATTGTTGCGAATGGATATATCCAAATTCACAAAGGGAGATACACACACTTATCCACTGACGGTCCCAGCACAGTTTCTTGTTTCTATTTGTGTTTTAGTGGTATTGCACAACCATATTACCTGCGCAGGGTCCCCTGTGGGTATTTGTTACCTAATACTGTTCAATATTGTTTAAAACTTATTTTTTCTATTTATATATATTTTCTTTCATTTTTTATTATATTTAGTTGCTTTATATTTTCTGTATTGGTTGCACGTTCTCCATCTAATAGTTGCAAGGTTAGCGCTCGTCAAATCTGTTTATTTATAAAATTCCCATGTTGTAAGAACGGAGCAGTTTTTAATAAAGCCTTGAAAAGCTGAAAACTTTGAACTGGTGCATTTAAAACTATGCGCTATTTGACTAAGAAGAACTTTTATTATAAATACAGGTAAAACAGAGGCTTCAGACTCTAGATCTGACCTCCAGCATATTAGAATTCCTTAATGTAAAATTTTTATTATTTTAAAATCTATATTATAACGTCCTGCTTTCACAGAGAACCTTACTGGACGTCTTACATGTCCTGGCAGTCAGATAGTCTGACCGTATTACCAGTATTGTCATTTTACATATGTTTTATATTTTAACAGTGCATCATATTAAGTAGCTCTTCACAATTTTACACACATCTAACAAACAAACACACATACGCACATATACACGCTAGGGGTAAGAGCTTGGGCAGGACGCGGCGGAGCTTATTTGCCACGTTTTCGGGCTCCAAAACGTTTGCAGCTATGATAATATACCTCACATGTATTACACGCATTGGAAACCCCCCTTTCAAAATCCTGCGTTTGCCACTGAGCCCCATTACAATGACAACCCTGATTCACATTCCCACTACCTTATTAATAAGTAGACTACAGATCAGACAATTCTCTAACTGCCTTTCAGTCAGAGAGATAGGTCCAGCCATCCACCAATCAGGCTAGCATACGGATTGGTGGATGGCTGGAGCTATCCACCAATCAGAGCACTGACAAGTTATCATTTTTTTTGTAATTTGGCAAGTGTGTGCCTATCTGTCGTATTGTGCCATATACACAATTATTGTCACAACGTGCCATATAATTCTCTGTTATAGCGTGCTATGTATAGAATTGTCACATAGTGTGTCATATACCTCTCTGTCATCCTAATGTGTGTGTGGGGGGATTTTTATTGTAGGGTCTATCACATACATAAAGAGAAAGCCAGAGCACCCAGAGAAAACACATACAAACACGGGGAGAACATATACACAGATAAGGCCTTATCAGGGATTCAAACTCATGACCTCAGTGCTGTGAAGGGCAACAGCTACTGATTGAGCCACTGTGCTGCCCATTTGATTTTGTGTCTTTCTTGTATTTGCCTTCAACAATAAAAATTGCCAGTCGAACCCTGTCTCCAACCATCCACCAATCAGTGTAAGAAGACCACTCATTGCACTGATTGGTAAATGGTCACCACCATCTATCAATCAGCATGCTGACAGCCTGTAAACTTGAGTTTAGTGGCAGCTGGGAGGCAGATAGAGCATGCTCCCCAACAGTTCTGCCAGTTTATAACCTGCAGTCATAGAAGTCAGGAAGAATCTTCAGTCTCGTCTAAGAGTCAAATAGGGTGGGTGCCACAGAGCCCTTTTTATCTTTTTTCTAGTTATCCTGAGGAAGTACTAGAATGAAGTAATGCTACATCTGTTTGCTAGAAGGGGACAGTAAAGTCCCCTTAGTACTAATCTTCATACTGCAAAATTTGCCAGTTAGTCTGTTATCTAGATATCTAATATGTTTGGCATATCAGTTTCAAGTAGGCAACTATGCAGACAGTTTGTAACTAACAAGTTGGAAGACTGTATGTGATTCTGTAACTCTATAATCTATAACTAAAAAATATGCTTGTTCCTTAAACCTGAATCAAGGTGTAGAATGTTAAGGTGCAAAGTGCACCTGAGAAATCTTTGGATAAAGAGAATCACTGAATTATGTGACCAACACCTTATGCTTTGGGAATGTGTCCCAGAAGCTAAGTAAAATCTGTACAGATTAACCCAACAGTATTCTATCTGTTTAAGTGAATAGACAGTTCAGAGTTACATGATATTCCATTATTTTATTTTATTACCTGTATTAGAAGCAAAGGACCGGATCCTGAGTACCAAATTTGTTGCAATCACTCTACTAACCATTCCCCTTTTATGAGCCTACCTTACTCATGCAAATGGAGAGAGCACATTAGTGTACGTTGTAATTAAAAGTCGTGGTCACTTACAAGCACAACCCAATCCATCTGTAACAAGGTGTCGGAAGTGTCATTTTACTTAAGTGTTGAATGTGTTCTGATAAGGTAGCACAGATCTGTGCTTAAACAGAAAGCCAATACATAAACTTTCCAAAAAGAAGGAAAAAAAGGGAAATCTTTTACAGGTGCTCAACCCAAAAAAATATCAATGCAAAATACCTGTTTTAAATTTAAATACAAGATTTTATTAGTCATAATAAAACATGGAAAAAAGACCACCTTCCAGCGAATATATATAGATACCTCCCCTTGACAAAGACCTGCGAAAAACGTGTCGGGACCTAACTATTGCCGTAGATCCCGTGTGCATCGGGGGGTCCGGCTTCTCTCCACCATCCTTTTTCATGAGCCTTGTGCAATTTTGGGATGGGCTAGATTAGACTAGGGATAGTTACATGCCCATGTGCGGGTGAAGTGCATCCGTGAGGCTGCTAGCTTATCTCATTAGGGTCAGCCTCCGGAACTTAGAATAGGTACTTCATCCCCCTTATTTTCTGCACTATGCTCATGTAATTTAATGTGTATATTGATATAATTTTTTTGTTTCAAATTAAGGATGGTTTTAATCCATATATATTTGCTGGAAGGTAGTCCTTTTCCATGTTTTAATATGACTAATAAAATCTTGTATTTAAATTGAAAATATAGGTATTTTGCTTTGATATTTTTTCCTTTTCTTTGGAAAGTTTATGTATTGGTTTGCATATTTGATTTCTTGATGGTAGCATCCCCATATATTTCTGACCTGTGCAGCTTAAATATTTCACTTTGACTCTTAAACAGAAAGCAAAAGCAGATGAAATGCGAGTTTGCATATTTCACCAAGATACGAAGAGATATTGGAGTGGGTCCAGATTGAAGCCAGGTTATCAAAGTATCCTGACTCCTGTGTGTGCACAAAGGGAAGCCACTTCACTAATGTACTTGCCCTAAATGGAATTTTTGAGTGGGTTTTTTAATGAATTTTTGTAATGTGTTGAACAGCTTTAATTAATTTTTGCAATTAACTTTTAAAATAAAGCTGTGAGTAAAATAATTGGGAAATAAAACCTAAATATCAGTCGTATGTTGAAAGGTTGAATATGACAGAGGAAAGAATATAAAAGAGCTTTCCACATGCTGGTAATTATCATGAAACATATAACAAATACTTTAAGCTATAAAAATAAGAAAGGAACAGTGGTGATGGTAATATCAGGAATATGGAATAAGCTGCAAAATGGCAGCATTAATAGATACATTTTACTTATATATTGGGCATTAGTATGTATGACATACATTGAAACTTCTCAAGTTTTAACAGTAAAACTTGGCAAGCAATGATCCATTTGAATACCAGACAATACACCTAATTGCTCTAAAAATGCATATAGTATTTCCATTGTTGTGCCTATATCAGAGTTAATTGACTTTTACATTGACTGCATTTTATGTTATGATTACATTTTATCATGCAACTGAATATTGAATCAATATATTACTCTGTACTGTTATATTTTTACATAGTCACTCTAGTCAGGGGATAGACATTAAACATATCAACTGTGCATTGTGTTTGTGATTATAATTCACAAGGAAATCCACAGTCTAAAAGCTTTAGCTTGCCATCAATATGTATATTACTTTCATGCTCACCCAACAGAAAAGTGTAATGCAGCCAGTGGAGCCAGTGCACAAGACATTTTGTTCATTCATATAAATTTGCCAAGATGACGATAAGATTCAATCTCCTGAGTACAAGAAGAATATGATGGTACAGAGGAGTGGATACCTTCTTTCAAAAACAAAATCCACAAATATAGCTATCCAAGATCCCGAAGGACAGAGTTCCCAAAAGTCCAGGATTAAAGGAAACAAAAGATGTGGAGAAAAAAACAACAAGTCACTTGGAGAACAAATTAAAGAGAGAGAGGTTCCAGGAGGTGGTCCAGGAGGTGAAGAGCCTTTTTTTGGTGCAAGTTGAAGAATGAGTTAACAGAGGAAGGTCATCAAAGATAGTCCAAGGGCCAGATTTACTAAGCTGCGGGTTTGCAAAAGTGAAGATGTTGCCTATAGCAACCAATCAGATTTTAGCTGACATTCTCTAGTAAGTAATAGGAGAGTGAGAGCTAGAATCTGATTGGTTGCTATGGGCAACATCTCCAATTTTCCAAACACGCAGTTTAGTAAATCTGACCCCAAGTGTCTAAATGGTCTCTTTTGTGACAGGCTATACCCAAAGGCAGCTGAGAGGCATTAACCATGCATAAACAAGCAAGCAACTTTGGACCCAAAATGCTGGTGTCTGAAAACAGTAAAGCTTGGTACACGACAAGTTTGTTTTTAAAAAAAACAAAACAATTATCATACTGATAACACTTTAAATAATAAGTTAAGTCTTTTAAAGATATCTGATTGTGTTAAAAATGTTCAGTGAGAACCCATCTTAAGATATGAAAGAACAAAAGGCCTCTAGGAACAGATTGAAAAAACCTTAGTTAGTGCGACTGGTGAGATCAGCAGTCAACCATTTGAAAAACCTATCCCACAGTATAGGTTTGACTTATAATACTAGGATTATTACCAAGGCTTACAGAACACTAATCCTACTGCTGAATAGCTGTTCAAGTGGATAATGGGTTCTAGCATTAAGGGATTAATTTATTGTACATCTCATCTTTATCACTCCCTTAGCCAGATTAGAGACTGAGGGCTAGATTCACCCCCCTGTACAATAGGTTTACTTATGCAAGCCTCTAACAGTAACAGCACACTTGAGGTAGGTATATGGCAGCGTAAGTGCTACAAACTCCACACAAGAGAGGGGAGTGACAGGAGAGTTTACTTCCATCTTTCATTCAGACTACCAGACCTCCATGTCTACGGAAATTGCACAGAGGTCTGAATCTGGCCCAGAGATGCTATTCGTTAATAGGATTGGATTCCGTCATGCAGATATATCACCTAAAAGACGAGTTATTGTGTTCTACTATTTAGTAAGGATTTAGTAAGGATTTCAAATCCAAAACACCCATTACCGCACAAATGACAGCGCTATTAACAATTACTGCCATTATCAGTGAGAGCTTTGCCGTGGTTAAAGCTAATATATTAGTGTAGTTTGCCAGTACAATGCCAGACCGTCGTGCTTCAGCTGAATGCAGACAATTGCCGGCAGTCTATATATTAAAAACTTGTGGTGAAGCGACTCGTTGAGTCTCAACTTAACATTAACTCCTTCCTAACCCTCCCTTTCCCACAGCCTAACCCTAACCAGAGCCGTAACTAGAAATTTTAGTGCCAGGGTCAAGAAGGAGAAATGGTGCCCCCTGACACTGAATTCCAAGCCAATTTAACTATAATTACTTACTTACTGTTACCCTCTTAAGATTTGTGATTTGGGCGTCCGCCCCTATCGCACACCACTAGTTACGGCCCTGACCCTAACCATTCCCTTATTTAACCCTAACGCTCCATGCCCTGTAGCCCCCAAAGTTACCCTGTAACCCTAAAGTTTGGACCCTAACCATCCATGCCGCACAGCCTAACCCTAACTTTCCCCCCTTAAGCCCTAACCATAACCTTTTATTTGCCACAGCCTAACCTACCTACTGCAACCACTGCAGAAATCAGTAACTGGGAATGGAGAAATAGGTTCCCGTTCCCAATAGCTACATTTTATTTTGGAAGCTTTATAAACAATTACAATGGTCTTTAAGCTAGCGGCTATATAATGTTCAAAAAACATCCACATGGACCGGCAACCAACCCTAAAACATAGCTATTATAATATAACTATTGTAATACCAAACATCACTATATAACCATATATTATTCATTCTATAATGTGTATTGTAAAGTGACTACATTTACATTGTTACAGATGTTAAAAAAAATAAAATCAACATCAATGTCCCACTGAATATGATGTGTTTCAGTCCAGGTCCAAATCAGCTGTATTCTTCTACTTCCCAGAAATGAAAGAGCTTTGTTGACCTTACTCCCTTCAACTATTACTTTTGTCTGGGGACTTTCCCATTAATGTGCAGAAATCATACACTACCTGCAACTAGCTTACTGAGAAGCTCCAGGTAAAGGCACTTCATCACCACTGACTGACATGATTTACATATTGCTGGTGAAAGCCTGTCCAGGGGGTACAATAATGGTTTAGCTTATGACACTTAAGCAGAATAATCACTAGCCTGTCCTGTTAAAATCAATGAGCAATAGCTTAAACAGCTGAAACACAGCGTTTTGTTTCACATCATATCATTTCCCTCTGATTGCTTGCTCCACATTATGAAACTGTAAAAGCACTTGCTCTATAATGTATTTTGTAAGCCACATAAAAAACAACAAAATTAACTACCTTAACTGTGCAGTCACTCACAGTAACTAGTAACCTTTGACCTGTCCACTACAAGTCAGAATATTAAAACAAATACATAATTGGTTATTGTAGGATTTTACTGAACAGTAGTAAAACAAGTCTATAATACCTATTAAACTTAAAAAGTATTTTATTTTCCTCTGCACCTTAAAATAATATTCATCTACTATTTAGAGTTTAATTCAATACACGTTCATTGACTTTTCACCTTTAAGCAGGAGGTGAGTGTATACGGGGGAAAAATACTAAATCACAATGGACCAGATCCTGACATTAGATTGGATTTAGTCTGTTTGTGTTCTGCACATGCACATGCAGGCTACCCAAATGAAATCTGCAATCTGCAATCTACTCTACCTAGGCTTCCAATAAATGATTCTCTGCTAACTTTCAACAGAGGAGACAGTTTGTGGGCCTGTCAAAAGTTGTTGGTAAGTGGACGTGACTTGGTATTACAGTACAATACAATATAGGTGTGCCAATGAAATGTGAACCGATTCAGACTTCCGATCCTGTGCCATTTTTATTAGACCCATTCTATAAGGTACAGAATACTCTGCTCCTGAGCTTCCAACAGTCACGCTCAGCTGGTTGTAATAAAAAACATTTTTCTGTTCAACAAAAGGAGGTTACCATAGTAACTGACAGTTGAAAACTCAGGAGCAGAGTATTTTATAACTTATGGAAAGCATCATGTTGCAGGGCCTGTTTTAGGACAAGTTGCAAAACTCAGGATAAGATTAGTCACAGGAGAGTGGCTACAGATGTCTGAATATGGCAGAGCTGTGATTAGAGATACAAAGACATCTTATAATAGATATTTAAGGATCTTCTAAAAAGAAAGAGGAGATTTTAAGTATTATTTTGAATATTACACAAGAACTGTATCTAGGTGTTCACTTTTTCCTCTGTAGACTATCCATTAACTTGCCTGACTTAGACATATGAGTGTCTTCTATACTACTCCAGTCAATGGACTAGATCCATATTTAGTAGTTGGGCTATTTTTTGCATGCTGCATGTGCAAAACAGCCCCATCTTCATGTCTGCATACACACGCTATGGAATTCCAGCACGGCTCTGGATCCAGATTTCCATAATGAAAATTGGTCCAGAGGGTGGCAACACAGTGTGGCATGCTTACTGCATGGTGGGAGGGAGGAGGTATTTAAAGAAAATCAGATGCAAGTGCCCTGAATTATGAACAAGTGCGGCCACAGCACTGTGTCAAAATGCCTTCTGAGTGTCTAAACTCAAAGCATCTGACACTTGGTAGGCTGTTGAACGGCCGATGCTATTGCCGCTATTGCAGTCCTAATACCCTTCACAGAATGGCGACCCCTGACAAAACCTAGCTGTTGAGAAGTTAGCAACCGAAGAAGTATATCTTGTAAGCGATTGGCCATTATTTTGCTAAAATTTAGAAATCCGTATTTAGTAGTGTGATGGGACGATATGACTCAATGTGTTTGGGGTCTTTATTTGCTTTTGGAATAAAAGTTGTATAAGCTTATAATTCAGGATAGGGAATATTAAATCAGTGTATTTGTGTATATAAGTCCAATAGTGTGAGAGTTATATGCGACCGCAAAATTACACAATATTTGGCCGTCTGGCCATCAGGACCAGGGGATTTATGTAAGTGAAGCTGTGAGATAACCCCAGCAATCTCGCGCTCCGTAATATCAGACTCTAATAGGTCTTTTTGTGTTTAAGACAGCCGAGTAAGTCCAGCTGAAGGAGTCCATATACTGGGTGACCTTGGTACAAATTTGTTTAAAATTTGTTCGGGTGTAGTTATGGGCTCATGTGTAGACGGGTGGGTTATTGCAGTATTAAAAAATGTTTGAGAGCGCGATTTTGCTATGGACGCCTGGAGTACACTTATATTCAAGCAAATTTACATATTCCTATTTTTCAATTCTAAAAGAAGTGCAAAAGTGCAAAATAGATGTAATGTGAATTGTGTAAAATGCAAAAAAAAAATCCGCACGGAAGTCGCCGAAAATACTTTACATACACAAAAAAATCTTTATACAAATATAAGTCACTATATAGCAACATAGAAAGTGACGGCAGATAAGAGCCACATGGCCCATCCACTCTTCCCAGTTGTTTATTTAAAACTTTACTGACCCTAGACCCTATTTACCCTCAATTTAGTTTGAGATTTAGGATATCCTTATATTTATTCCAAGCATGTTTACACTGTTTTACTGTGTTAGCCTCAACCCCCTCAGATGGGAGGCTGTTACACTTATCTATCACCCTTTCAGTGAAGTAATGTTTCCACACATTTCCTCTGAATCTACCGCCCTCCAGTTTATATCCATGCCCTCGTGTTCTATTACACGTCTTCCTTTGAAAAATGCCACCCTCCTCTAGCCAGTCACAACCCTTGATGTATTAGAAAGCTGCTATCATATCCCCCCCTCTCCCTTCTCTGCTCCCAGCTAAGTACAGGTAATATATAATATTTTGGGTGTCTTAATCAATATAATTACTGAGTGACTAGGGACAGCAGCAGATATATTGTACACACACACGATGAAAAATCTATCTGCACAATAGAGACAAGATGACTTACACTACACAGGACAATGGGCCTGATTCAGAGATGCGATTTCCACGGCACTTAGGAGCGTATATTTAAGATCTTAGAAAATTCGCAAAACTGCGCATGCGTAGTAATAGTGCAACGCCGTTTACGTAGCGGTTAGGAGCGTAAGTTCGCTAATGTTTTACTGTGTTACCGTCAACCACCTCAGATGGGAGAATATTCCACTTATCTACCACCCTTTCAGTGAAGTAATGTTTCCACACATTTCCTCTGAATCTACCACCCTCCAGTTTATATTTATGACCTCGTGTTCTATTACAATGCCCCCTCTAGCCAGTCACAACCCTTGATGTATTTGAAAGCTGCTATCATGTCCCCCCTCTCCTTTCTCTGCTCCCAGCTAAGTACAGTTAAAATATAATATTTTGGGTGTCTTAATCAATATGATTACTGAGTGACTAGGGACAGCAGCAGATATATTGTACACACGTTGAAAAATCTATCTGCACAATAGAGACAAGATGACTTACACTACACAGGACAATGGGAGGAAACCTTACAAGAAGATGTGGCAGCTTGTACCACACAAAAATAATGTTCCTGTTTAACAGGTTTTTATTGATTTACAATGAAAGTAGTCAGATAAACGTTTGGCTATTTTGTCTGGAAAATTGCCCATTATGTCCAAATTAGTATGGGTGCGAGCCCAGAACTATAACATTTTAAACTAGTTTAACTCATTCCTCCTTGACAAAGTAACAAATACCTTAGGTTCAAAGTCAGAAAGTGTCAGATAAACAAGTACTTTGGGTATATTTCATATTCTCTATAACAGTAGATTCACTTGCACTTTAAAACCAAGTTCAAATTGCTGTTAATGCTATTGTGCAATAGAATATTAATATAATAGTCATTCAAGTTGTAAAGTAATCATTAAGGTCTTCAGCTTAGAGAGGCAACATTTATATTAACTTGGGGTCACTAGGAAAGTCCACCATGGAATGATAATAAAACAATAAGGTAAATTATTTGATGTTAAGTAAACAAATGTTATTCCATCAAAATATATCCCTCATATGAAAATGATGACCATATAAGCCTAAATTAGAGCCACTTGCAGCAGTGGTGCACATGACTTTTTACTGTCAACAGGCTAGAATCAAGGCAGAGGAGGTTGCTTCAGGTGTGGGAGCTATAAATGACATATTATAATATGGGCACTTACCTTCTTGACAGATAGGTCCTCAACACTGCTGGGTGGACATTGACACCTAACTCCGGGACACCTGATTCACACTTTCAAACTCGATGGGGATGCCTGATCCACACTTCCATACTCAAGGAACGTATTAACGGTAGAAAAATCAACACAGAAAGAAGAGGAGGTGGTGGCTAACCTTCACCAGTCACCTTTAGCTCATCATTGGATTATACGCGAATAGACACTTGAGATTTATAATATAGAAACATAACAATCAAACTAATTGAACACAGTGAAACAAAGCTCGTTAGAGTCTACAGTCTACTGTAACACTCTTTAGTGGGCAGTACAACTTGACTAATATTGACTTAAATATATATCCAAATGTTCATTGCAGCATTTACCTGCTAAGGAACCACAGGGACGCATGTAAGGGCCTTCCTATACCATCTACTGGAGACTGCTTGCTGTTTCCTTATACATGTAGAGTGGTGATTTCCCATACAAATACTAACAGTATCGAGATCTATTCACATTGTAACAAGTAAAGATCTAGGAGATTAAGATTAAGATTAAGATCTAGGAGTATTATCATCACAAAAATGTTTAAGTGCGGTGGGACAGAACTGATAGTATTGTTGCAAGCTGACCAACAAAGTAAATAACATCTTGTAGAATCAAGAAGATTTAACATGATATATACATTATTTGGCTTTATATTCATAAAGGTTTCTGCAGTATCAAGGATATGTTTTAATAATAATATAATCACTTTATGACAAGAACATCAGTATTTTGGTGTATGTCTGGTACCAGATTTTAGTGTGTATTTTTTTACTAATAAAGGAATTATAATTATGCATAATTATAATTATAATATTCATATATTTTTTCACACCTTATTTTATTATATTTTTAACTAATTGTATAGTGTTACAGTGCTAATATCACATTTTGTTTCTATAGTTTTTATTTGTGTGAGTCTCAATAACCCTTGATAAGGGCAGCATTACACGTACAATTAGTTTATTAATTTAAGGTTGCCAGAGTATCTTTAGCACCAAGAAACAAATGTGTTGCAATGGAGCCAACAATTATATTATAATGGCAGATACAGACTTCCAGTATGTTGTCCTTTTTAGTGCAGTAGAATTCTAATTTTACAATCTGTGCATGAATCTGGGCAACTGATCAGAATGCAATCTGCTTGATCCATACTTCCGACAGAATGCCATGTTGCACTCATGAGTAGAAGGGGCTTCATACTCCAATGTCCTCTGTATTTGTGGAATCGTATTTCATACCAATAAAGACTTCTTTAGGTTAGAACAAAATCAGATATCTGTGCGAGCGAGGATGTGGTTAGTGAACCACTTGCATGGATGCGTGGCTACAGCAGGGATCGGCTATGGGCTTCCAGTTCATACAGTGCTGACAGATCCTAATAGTTTGTTATCACTAATGACAATGGATTGTAAAGGAAAACAACCATATTTTGCGTGTGCACACAGGCTGTCCTTCCACAACAGATATGGACTGGAAATGATTTCATAGGCTAATGAGCATGGTCATTTTCACACCTCACCTTCTTCAATATCAAACATATTGCTGAAAATTTCATTCTGCATGGCAATGATTCTACCTTACACATAGTATCATTCTGCATGAGTGAGACAGAGAGACATGGCAATGATTCTACCATACACATAGTATCATTCTGTATGAGTGAGACAGATAGACATGGCAATGATTCTACCTTACACATAGTATCATTCTGTATGAGTGAGACAGAGAGACATGGCAAATGATTCTACCTTACACATAGTATCATTCTGCATGAGTGAGACAAAGAGACATGGCAATGATTCTACCATACACATAGTATCATTCTGCATGAGTGAGACAGAGAGACATTGCAAATGATTCTACCATACACATAGTATAATTCTGTATGAGTGAGACAGAGACATGGCAAATGATTCTACCTTACACATAGTATCATTCTGCATGAGTGAGACAGAGAGACATGGCAAATGATTCTACCTTACACATAGTTTCATGTGAATGATTCCATTTTTATCACAAAAGGCTAATCCGCAATATAATAAAACTGCCTCCTTGACCAGTCAGAAGAGCAAGTGCTCTTGTGATATTTAAATACTTAAAACACAGTCAGTGCAATCAATCATACATTGACTGACACAGTAAAATAATAGTAAAATATAATAGATTTTTACAAATGCTAAAGTTCATAAAAATGCATAAAAAGATAAGTTTTGGATTTTGTGATAAGAACCATACCACACAACAATCAATAGAAGAAAATGTAATTGTTTTGAGAAGTAGTGCAGGTAAAGTAGTTGCTAGGCTGAAATACTAATCTGTCATGAAAAAAAAGGGGGATTTTATGTAATATAATATGCTGTATTGCAGATATGAGAGTAAATAGTACAGCTGTTGAAATAGGTTTTATCTGGTACTTCGCGAGCAATGTGCTAAAGTCTAAAACTATTACATTGATATTCCCAGCTATCCAAAACATCATCTATTATTCACTCTATGAAAAAGCACTTTTAGTAGGATCAGGCCACACTTTATGTAGCATGACACTGGCATGTCACTAAGCTTGTCCCATAAGGCATCTAAGCATATATATTACTATTGATTTTTAATTGATTGTAATTTATTATACAATAGATCAGGACTCAAACCATCAACTTTATAACAGGTAAATCAATGATGTTCCTAAATAAACGTTTATGTAATGTGAAACCATTGCATTCCATTAATGCACAAGCACAAGATTTACAACTCTCTTCTACACTTCATAAATGCTCTGATTCCCGGTTACAGGACTTCTCCTGGGCTGCACCCACTCTCTGGAATAACCTTCCTCGCCCATTAAGACTATCCACTACTCTACAAGCTTTCAAGCTCTACCCTTAAAACTAATTTCTTCAAACAAGCTTATCAAATTCCTCAACTTTCCTAAGCTTTATTTACCATACTAACAACCACGTTTAACTTTCTTTTACATTATTAACACAAACCCGCACTCTCTCTCTCTCTTTCTATTCTAAAATTCCCTAATCTCTGTTACTAACACTGCTGTATGACTGGGTCATACAGAGCACTGAGAGCACTTTTGCCAAACACCCTGGCTGGCTCCATTGTGTGATATATAGCACTTGTCCTTATGTATCTAACCCACTGTCCTATAGAGTGCAAGCTTGTGAGTAGGGCCCTCTTACCCACCTAGTCTGTCTGTTATTACCCAGTGTTGTTCATACTAATTGTTACAATTGTAAAGCGCTACGTAACCTGTTGGTGCTATATAAAAACCTGTTAATAAGTAAATGAGAGGTTTGGGACAGAGGACAATCCATGTTTAGAATCAGAACCAGACCTGACACAATGAATAGGCATGAAGAAAAGGCAGGGGGGTGGTATTTGAACTTCTTTAAATATTGGATAAAGAAAAAAAAATTATAAATGAAAAAATAGCATTTTTAATTATTATTGGACTACAACTCCTATTATGTCATAATAGTAACATACTTGTTTATCATGCTAAGAATGAAACAGCTGAAGGGCCAGAGATTCCTCCAGTAGCTGACTCAATGGCTTAAGGCAGCTTGTTATTTTACAACTGTTGTGACACTGAATGGGCCAGCATGAACCACCAGCCTTTTAAGGTTTCAATAAATGTTTTTGGCCATTGAGCTGGGATTTTTTGTTCCACAATAGTGAGTCACAAACTGCATAAAACAGTTGTAGATATGCAGCTGAAGATACTTCCTAATAGGAAATTATTGCTACCATACCATAGCACACAGTGGCTGCCTTTTATTGACAAAAAAAAGAGAAAAAACAAGAGTGTGTGTTGTGTTGGTATCGATTAGCGTGTGAAATCTTGCTCCTCAACCTTTTGATCAGACAGCTACTTGGACAATTCACACCTTTCCACAAACTGCTTCGCACTTCCTGTGTGACAGGGATCAACAACTGTAAACAGCAGTAGCTGTAAAAATTTCACTACAAAGCAAGCAGAAGTATTGTTTTAGCCTTGTCCAGTCACACTACATTCTCCATAAGGAGTTCAGAGCATTACACCAATCTTTCCTATATATCAATGTATAAGATTTGTTGCTGAAACAACTCTATTTGGTAATTATTTCTAGAACTATAATCATTTTTAGCTTAAATCTCATTTGTTTATAAATATTTACCACTCTATGAGTACAAGAGGTGTTCTAATAGAGGAAAATAACCTACTCTAACCACATTCACTCGTTCTTCTAATATGTTAGATGGATAAATTATTTTAAGAGGATACCATATAGTAATATGTATTTAATTAGATACATTTTAGGAGTTTCATAAGGGGAGAGCAATGAAGTATGTGCAGTAAAATTCCAGTATGCTGTAATAATGTCAGACGACTATGAATGTTAAATACGCTATATCATGCAAATAAGAATTTGCAATGACTATATACTGCATATGAAAGGTGGCCCATAGCACGTGTGCTTTGTAGTTTGGGGAATGACAACCATGTTTGGGCTCAATGCAACATCAAAAACAGAAGCAAATCTGTATCATTAGAAACCGTGCTCTCATGGAGAGGGGTGAAAATAAATGTGATATTTTTTGAATGCAGGGAAAATATTTTATCAGTTGCATTTAGGACATAAAACAGTAGCCGCTTTAAATTTAAACTGTAATTTAGAAGTGTTCCTGTGTCTGGATCAGCCCTGTAATGTTTAAAACGATAAATTCGTATAAACACACTATCATGTGGGGGTGTTAGAAGTCTAACACCCCCACACACTACCAATATATACAAGCTTATTAAAATGGAAATAATTATGGGCAAGTATTTTAGAAAATATGTCACATGTAATAACGAATATTAAAGAAATCACCATACGCAGAAAGGAGAAAGCCACATTCAATTCACATATATATGAAGCATCAATGACAGTTCCCAATGGCAAAAAGCTCTATTTTTTATTTTATCCCACAGAGATTAACCTATTATGGCACAATAGCCAATACCATCTATAGCCAATTAATTAAGCAGAATGGCCATAACAGGTTCCCTGTGGTATGCTGTATTATGGTAACATTGTAAATAGGCCAATGCTACAAGAGCACACAATACAAGCATATTTTAAATGCTGTGACATTTATATAGAGCAAGTGTTTCCACGGACCCATGCCATGTAACCTTTCCAATAATAAGGCTCTCACATACACTAGAAAATGATGGCAGTAGCCCTGCAGAGATGGTCTCTTCAGTTGTTATAGATCCACTAGTCACAGAATGGTAGGACATGGCGTTCCAGAACATCGGCAGACCACAGGTTCCCTGCCACAGGTATACAGTATAGTTATGTAATCACTGGCTGCTATAGAGTTTTTATAAGCATCTATAATCTCAGATACAAGTTATCACACTGTGCCTTACTAACAATACCAACTAATAGTATTCACCATCAGGAGCAGGAATCTAACAGTAGGAATTATTTTTAATATAGTGGCACAAATATGCAATAACACATCACATACATAGAATCTGATGGATGTGATGAATTAGAGCACACTATTATCTTAATAATGAAGCACTTATTTGTTACTCAACAATTCTGCTCATAAGAAATTTTTACCAGCAAGGCATGAACAGAGAACCTGATTGTGTGTGGGTGTGTGCCACAATTGACATGAAAAAAATTTATATATATATATATCACCGTTATATCAACTCACACAACAAAACAAATACATCATTTCTGGAATATTTTATTTTGATTTATATAGAAATACTTAAAAAAACATGAAGTAGCACCATTACTTAAGTTTTACCTTTATTTATGTAGAACTTTAAATGTCAGAAAAATAAAACTCTTGATACAATTTCAAATCTTGTCTCAGCAAATATAATATTAGTATTTTGACCATGAGGTTAAAGGCCCTTTATCATAAAATAAAATATACTTTGTTTTTGTTTTTTTAAACTTTGTTCAGTAAAGTACATTTACGCTCAAGTAACATCACCTACATATACATAAACAAGTAGTAAACAAAATGTATTAAAATAGAAATACTAAACTAGAGTGGTGCAACTGAATTTTGTAATCTCCACTGAAATCTATTTATACAAATGTTAGAAATAAGTCAACGGTTCTTCTTGTTGGCTTAATATGCTCATACATTTCAATTTTTGTAATAATATAGAATAAAATAGGCTTTATATCACAGAATACAAAAAGACGCTGGGTGAAGCAGAGTTAAAACATTGTTTTCAGGAACCTATAAAAAAAATCTCCATCCCAACACAATACTGTTCAAAACACGTTGCAGTTTATGGTCATGTGTTTTAACTCCTCCCCCCTCCCCAACTTCACCTGTGTGATATTAAAATAATACAGTGTTCTTTGCCAGAAGGCCATACTAAAAATAAAAGATTTAAACCCAGCTACAAAAAAAGTTCACTGAACTTAAATTAAAATACTTGTAAACATCTTTGCAATATGAAATATAATTTTTTTTCAAGTCAAAAAAGAATAAAATACTTCAATCTGTATTAATGCAGTTCATCTTAAAACCTTTATAATTATATATTTATAGAAGATATGTTACAATTTAATATTACTTTGTTAAAGCTGCAGTATCATGAAAGTCTCCAGGGAACATTCCGAACAGAAAAAAACAAAATGTAAAATAAAAGAAAATATATATATAAGATATCACAAAAAAATCATTGAATTGCTAAAAATCACTCAGCTTGTCAAAATAATATTTGTAGAACCTAGAAAAGCCACAAACAGAACATAAAGTAAAAAAATATTCTGGAAGAATTATCTTTAAAATACAGTGGAAAAACTTCTGGGTTTTTTTTTTTCATATGCAGGGCATACAAGAGAAATACTATGTTTCCCAAGCTACAATACATGGCCATGGGCTTTTGTTCAGCAAGTTCCCATTAATAAAAATTATTAAACAAATTAAATAAACAGATAAAAAAAATGTGCAGATACTGCAGCTTTAAAGCCACATTCCCACTTGGCAAGGTAGAAACCATTCCTATTACAGTAACAGCCCTTGTCCTAACAACTCCAGGCCTTGCCATCTTGATTTAACCCCTTCAAAGCCAGAGGTTAATTTGGCCATATGATGATATCCAGATTGATTTTTGACAGGCCCTACTGCAAATGGCAGAAATATCACATGCACAAATCAATATTGCTTCTGGAGTGGGCACGCGTAAATTGGTTTGCGGCAAGCTATTTACATCATGAACAAGAGTGGGTACCATTGAGAATAATGCACATAAGGGGGCCTTGTTTGATGAGACATGCACTTCTAATTTGACATCTGCCCCTCTATAAAACTATCATTGCCTTTGGAATTGCATGAAAGGCTACTACAAAGACATCTATGAGCCCCTCAAGCATATAAAGCATGGGGGTATAAGATAAGCAACATCACAATCTTATATATATATTATTTGCATATTAATATATTACAATATTAATATATTAAGGGTTCTGGTAAATAATATATATATATATATACACAATATATATATATACACACACAAACACACAAAACACAAACACCCGTGTATGGCACCATACAAGTGGGAATGTAGCCACAGGGTATGTGTTCTTTTTCAAAGTACTTATAAAGAAGGCTTGAGTGTCCTAGGAGAAAATGCGAATAGCCTGAGTGACTTGTGTGTGGCACACTGGGCACTGTGGCTCGTTTTTCTCACAGATGCGGTTGGCACACTCCATGCAGAAGAGGTTGTGCCCACAGGGTACCAAGGCTGCGATCACCTCACTCTCAAAGCAGATGGAACAGTCGCGGCTGCCCTTTCTCCTCATGCCAGATGAAGAGGAAGACGAGCTGGAAGAGGAAGAGCTGCTGCTGGAGGAAGAGGACGAGGAGGAGGCCATGTTGGGGTAAGTGGAGTAGCTCAGGCCACCGCCAGGGTCACTGCGCACTCTGCGTGCTAAGGGATGCTCAGGGACCACGCTGCTGGCATGCAGGGGAGGGGACAGCCGGGGCGGGACGGTGAGTCGCCGCTGGTTACACAGCAGCCCGTTGGCATTATTTTGATACTGGGCGCTGCTTGTACCATTACGTTCAAACTGGGACCAGATTAAAGCAGTAACAGGAGGTGCCGGGGCAGGGTCAAAAGCGGAGTCAAAGCTCAGCTCCGTGCAGTCAGGTGAGATGGTGTCGCTGGCATATACATATCCATTGCCATTATTGTTATTGGTAAAGCTGAGGGCAGGGCTGGGCGGGCTGTAGTCTGCCAACCTAGTGCCATTAGTGGTGCCCCCAAAGTAAGAGTCGGTGGAGGCGCTGCCCAGAGAGCTGGAGCTGTCGTTGCGGTAATTGGAGAAAGCCTTGCGAGAGCTGCTGCTAGAGTTATTCACGCCCGGGGTGGGTTTGCTCCATAGGCTCCCTGTGCCATGTAAATCAAAGCCAACGTCGGTCCCATTGGCATGAAAGTCATTGTCATCGGTCAACTCTATGAGCCCTCCAGTGCGCACAGCAATGTGAGCCTCGATCTCCTCCCGGGCACGGTCCACGTTCTCTGGCATGCCGGTCACCTCAAACACCGGCTCCTTGTCCCTGCTGGGGGTGACAATGTAGGTGTGGGTCTGCTGCTGGATCCGCTTGATGGTCGCCCCTTTAGGACCAACCACCAGACCCACCACTCTATAAGGCACCCGCACCTGGATGGTGGTTTGCCCGGGCAGGTTGGGAGGTCCTGGCACCGAGCCCCCATTTAATGCGTTTTTGTTGCGAGAAGCCCGGATCATGGAGAAGTGCTCTGCAGCTGAGATGATCTCTCTCCTGGCCATGGCCACATCTTCCTTCCTCCCAGTCACAACAAAGACTGGCTCCTCCCCACGGACCGGAGTCTTGATGTAGGTGTTGGTCTTCGCCCGCAGAGCTTTGATTTTACAACCTGGGTAGCAAACGGGGATAAATCGCCAATTACTTGTGATGTAAAAACAGTACGATCTGTAAAATATCACAGACCTAAGGGCCACCTACATGCACCAAGAGCACAGCTAAAGGTGGGCAGCTGGGAGTGTACAAACTGCAGTGCCAACACAGCACAAAACAAGGATGCACAAGACAACAGGCAGCAGCATAGGCATTAGCTATATCCCAAGACAGACACAATGCGGCTACATCTTTCCCCAACCATTATCCCTCTAGGTGGGAGATCAGCAGAAGCCAGGGCTAGGATGTGGGCACATGGAATAGGTAGGACATGATGATGAGTGCTATAACCATAACATTCCAGCACCCCCCTTCCCCCAACATGCGGGCAACAAAAGCGCAAGTCTTACCTTGTCTGCCAACTATCTCGGCCACATGCTCGCTGCTGGGCACCGGCACACACTCGGTCATGTTCACGCTCTTTTTCCGGGGCTCATTGTCGTAGATGGAGCTCTCGTCATTGTCCAGTCCGAGTAAGGAGAGCTGGTCGAGGGCGATCTGGAGGGCTCGCTGGTCATCCAGAGTCTCTCCTCCTCCTCCGCTGCCATTCCTCTCCATGTCTGCAAAGAGGGAGCTGGGCATGGTCGAGCTCCCCCACTCCTCTCGCCTGGCTAGTAGGAACAGTAGACACAAAGAGCAGCAAGGTGGCCAGCACTAAGGAGAGAAAGAGGGGAGTGGGTTCACCCTGGCCCTGCCCTGGCTGCTCTGCGTGCGGGTCAGTGCTGTCAGGGGGTCACCCCCACGTTATCCAGTGGCATGCAGGCGCAGCTCCCCGACTTCTTTGTGGCCAAAATATGCCAGAGATGGCAGCGTTTCTTTAAGGAGCCCCTCCCCGGCTCACTCAGCGTTTTCCTCCCCTCCTGTCTGAGCCACTGCAGCCAGACGGCACTGGAGGGGGATAAGAGGGCCGTGACGTCACCGGCCAGGCTGACAGCACAATGCAGCTGACACTGGCCCCATTGGAGGAACCGGGCTACATAGGGCGTGCCGGCGAGCCAGGCACTCCCTCCTATCCTCCCCTTCAACGGAGAAAAGGGGAAAAAAACTCCTTTCTTTGTTGTCTAAGGCAGAACAATAAAGAATTCAGAGCCTTGGATTTGGATCCACTATAGGAGACGCATTGATTATCCTCCACCATATGTCATTGTTTTATTTGGGACCATTATAGATAAGATGCATCGGTCCCTCTTACTTCTAATTGGCCACCAAGCCCCAAGTACTTTCACAGCTGCTCTGACATGCTCCCGGATTGCTCTATTGTCTGGGGACTGGCTCAATGCTTCTCTTCAAATAATCACAAAAAGACACGAAATTTTGTAGACATTCAGATCCACAATGAAACGCTTGATAGCCATTATTTGTACTAATGCAAAGAGTTCTGGTTTTCACGTGTCAGCAAAGAAATCATAGTTCATTCTCTGTTATGATTATAGATCGTTGTGAACAAATCATCTAATAACTTAATTGAAGTCAAAATCATTTTTAATAATTGTGATAATCTCATATGTTATCTTTCCTTGATTGCATTATTAAAACACACACACTGCATATCTATAGTGCATCTCAATATGCAATTGTCGTGATACACACTGCATATATCTAGAGTGAATCTAAATATTAACTAGTCGTGACATGACCTTATATCTGAGTACATCCTTCACACACTTGCAATATAACCACAATGAGGTAAAAATCATGTACACCACAAGAACCGCCCTACCAGAATTCTTTAAAGCAATCTGACACATCCAGAATGGCTGGAAGGGACACTAAGTAGTTAATTTAATTTGTAGCAGCCTCAGCACAGGTCAATAATGGTGCTGCTGGGTGATGATCTAAGACTACAGACGGTAGATGCTAAATGCTTGTTATTGGGCCTCACATGGGACGTGTGACTTCATTCTACATTTGCTATAGTGTATCTAATCTCCAATAACGTTTTAGCGCCTAGAGTATAATAACATCAGCCTGAAACAATGAGATCCTGGCTATTCACTTTCCCTGGATAGGAGATATGTCCAGGCATGTGGGGGTTTCCAGCTAATACCCAAGACCTCCTTTGTCCTGTAGAGCTGCATTGTCGCAGGCAGGAAAGAAAGAAAAGTGAGAGATATATGAGGTCAGTAAGATTGAAAATGTCAGGAGCATGATTATAACCTCCCTCCCTCTCAGAGACTAGGTTTGCTTTGTAAGTACAGGTACTTTACTAGTGTTTATTGCAGTGACATGCCATTTCCTCCGGATGTTTAGATCATGTGCAGAACTGGACCAGCGACCCCCACTCTTTTGTTAATTGCTGAAGCAGTGAAACTCTTCATCTGGCTCCATGTGCTGCATACACAGGAAGACCCACATTCACTAATGGTAAACCTTAGAATGAACACTGTCCCATGGGTATGTTAGGCACACTTACACCCAGAAGAGATTTCTAGGAAATATGACCTATAATTTAAAACAAGTGTTACTATTCTATGTACAGGGAATTCATAAAAAACAAAAACCAAATCAGCATAAACTAGAGTGTCATATATATAAATGAAAAATTGCATTTGTGCTACAAGAATATGAAACCATATATATGTATTTTTTCTTAAATAAAATCAGTATATAAACAAAACAGGTTCATAATAGTAATTGTTGCACTGATGTTTCAGTATGTATACAATATAGGATTGTATAATTTTACTTTAGATTACGTGTATCCTGTAAGTGTATTCTTACTGTGTATTGTAGAGCAGAACAGATGGTCCCCAGCCAGTACTGGATGCTGTTTTACAATCCTGAAACCTGGTGATGTCATATACCACAAAAGTTCAGGTGGAGGTAAGGCAGTCTAGCCAAATCCCACAATGTGTAACACATCAGAACACCTGCTTTAATATTTATATTTGTAATTCCTCAAAGACTCTTTTATAGCAAAATGTTTAAAACAGGCATCCATTTTGTAATTATCTTGTGCTAAAGTTGAAAGACTGTTGCTGGTTAAAATACATCTGTGTGGTTTACATAAAATGGAAGAAGATATTTGTGTTTTAAAGATTTATATTTCGCATCATTCCATAGCTTATAGCGTGTAGATACCCTGAATAATTTTTAATATTGGCCTTAATATATTAATATTAGAGTAAATGTTTATATGTGTACATAATATCTTAGTTCAAAATAAAGAAAAAATACTTTGTATGTATAGCCACAAGAGCAGAATCATGCTATGCTAAGCATTCTCATTTATAAGGATGTGGCTTTTGGGGGATTCCCATTGGTTGGGTGTGTAAATCCTGTCACCTAATTTAATAACATCCAAGGCAGCTGCTCTGCACTAGACATAACTCTCTTGTGTTTTTTTTTTTCCATATTCCATAGTGCTTTAGTTGCTATAACTAAACATTTCTACTAGGTATCTGCCTATTGAATATCAGGTGGTAATCTTTTCTGCAGGCCCATTATTGTAGCAACATTTTGGCACCGGTTGCAAAAATAACATGGGGCTTTATTCTAAGAAACTATTTTATTTTATCTATTTTGTATGTGTTCTGATCTGATCCCGACTGATTTTGCAGTCTGCACATACGCACGTCTCTATGGTACCTGATCGGAATGCAAAGCGATTGATCCAGACTTGAATGGCACTTCCTACACCCTCTGACAGAGTGGCTGTAATGCATAGTTGGCATGACTTGGTATTACAATATACGCTCTGTGTACAGAATCAGGCTTCCGCACCAAACTGTTTTATGTTTCCAGAAGTTGAAAACTGAAAGTAGGCATCGGAAGTCAGTTGGTTAACTGACTCCCCACCGGGTTACCTGGGATATCATCATGGCCAAAGCATATTTTTTGCACCTGGGCCCACAACTCGCTAGTTCCGCCTCTGGTGTGATCTCTAGGATGTACGTATAATGCAATACTTCGAATTCAGAGCTCTACACATCCATGGCTTGGGAATCTGTTAGAATAGAAATCAGATCTTAGGTTCCGGTCCATAATCAGAAATTTTACTTTCACTGAAAGTAAATCAAGTTTTCTATTTTTTATGGAAATGTTCCTAGGTTACCGTTACTCATTTACATGGATCTAAACATACTGTTTAAAACTGAATGCTATTTTATTTCTATATGGTATTATAAATTAGACTGTATTATAACATTTCCCCCAAAACGCGGTTTACATACATTGAAATGCTGTTACTATTATTATTTGATTGTAGTCATATGCTGTAAATGAAAAAATATATTTTTTATTTATATGTATTATACGCTAGCGCACACACATACATAATATGCATTTTGCAAACACTATTACTATTTTTAAAAGCACCTACATATTCTACAGCACTTTGCTAAAAATATGTGATCATTCATATCAGCCTTTGTGGAGCTTGCAATCTATTTTCAGAAGGATATACAAAGCAGTATGTCACATCTTATATGAACCATTCATATAAATATGTCATTCATGTGTGGGAGGGAACCTAGCAGCCAAATGAATCTCACAAAACAAGATGAGAACATACAATCTCTACACAGATAGAGCCTCAGAATCAAATCCATAGTGTTGCAAACAGAAATGCTAACCACTGTGCCAACATGCCACATCACATTACAAAGCAATGTGCCTCGTTTAACTATTTATTTATACTATATTATATAACGAAAGGTACATAGATAAAAATTATAGACCGTATTCTTATTTAAGAACGATAGGTCACTTACGCATGCAAGGTGCGTAAGTGACCTGATTTCACTGGAGGGCGCATGCGCTAGGGAAAATGGGCTGTGCTTCCCTTTCGCGCGCTAAAGCGGGCGGGGGGGAAGCATTTAAATTGTACAGTGTGGGAGGGGGCTCCCACACTGCAGGTACGGACCGCTGATCCGCACGTCCCATTTAAGGCAGGCTTATGGCAGCGTAAGAGGGGAGTGACAGGGGGTGTGCACTCCCCTCTGTCTCGCGTAATTACAGACTCCCGCACGCAGGGAAAGCGTGCGGGGGTCTGAATCCGGTCCTATATGCTGAATTTTTCCATAAGCATCAACAAGACTAATAAAAGTTAAATAATGTTTTTATGTACGGAATGTACAGAGAGAGTGTATACAAGAGAGAACCTCAGTACATTGTATTATCACAGATACAAAAGATTTTACCCCCTGGTCAGAGTCTTAGGGTTTGCTTCAAGCTTTTTTTCTGTAGGCTCCATTATTCATGTTGAAAACCTGGGAAAGACCATTCTTTGGATTTGAATTGTTAAAATGATCTTCCATTCTCTATTATGGAACCAGCAAAGAAATAATCAACAAGAAAAAAAATCTAAAAAAACTTCTGCCTCGTACATATGACCGCTTTTACACTTACGGAAAGCGTAAAATGGCTCCCGGGCGTAGGTCTGGATCAGGCCCAATGTGTGGTTGATTTAGACCTATGCGCTGGCACCTACACAACTGCTTATGTTTGCATACAGGCCTGGAACCTACCAACACAAAGGAGGGAAGTACCAAAATCGTCCAGGTACTGGTGATCACTAGTGCTTTTAGAAGTTCATTGGAAACATTATATATTTAGAATAGTTTGTTATCTGTGCAGATTATCTGCCTACACTCCAGGTATTACACATTTTTTGTGTAACTTTTTTCTTTATACGGTTCTTCAAGGGAATGCTGAACTACTATTATGCAACCAAGATTCTTAATGGTTAACAAGGCTGTCTTCTTGTTCTCAACTTCTTTCAACACAAAAAGTGGGCATGTATCTTCCAGCCTTTCTTTTTCCACCAAAATCCTATGAAAGCATGCTACTGTACTCCCTCATTCTCCTCTCTTCTCTATCATACTCTAGCCAAACAGAGAAAGACAAAGAAGCTCCTCCCTTTGATGACTTGTCAAGTCTACAGTATATCACCCACTGTCTTCTGTAATAGTGATTTCACTTCATCTGATTGCAGGCCTATGGCTAAAGTTTCCTTATTATATAGATTACACTTTGCATAAACTTTTTAAAGAGCTCAATATTGTGTTAACATTTCAACTAACACATGGTTAAATATTTTTTTTACTTATTAAACTAGTGGTTCTTCAACTCCGTAGGCCTGTAGACAGAAATGATGCTAATGATACAGCAAATAAAAAAAGTCTATAATCAAGGCCTCAAACAATGAATTTTTGGGGATAATGGGTCAGATCCAGAGCTAGATTTCCATTATGTTTCCTAGCGTAGCGTAATTACTATGCACTAACCTTGGCATTTCACTCGGCCATACGTAGTTTAGCCGTTTTACGCTTTCCAAACGTAAATGCTGTCGGCCGTAGTGGCTGCACGTGCTTGCGCGCCTAAGCACGCCCATACTGTACGATTTAAATGCCTTAACCCGCCTCCGAAGAGTAATTATGGGTGTCATATGGCTGGCACGCCCCTTTGTTCATAGTTATGCTGAAGATACGTGACTGGCTCTTACGCTCTGAGTTACGCTGTGTAACATCTGCCGCGCTCTTGCGCAGTAACTACTAATGGGTGCTTTTACGCTAGCGGCAAGCGTAAATTCACTCGTGTACGTAGCTCTGGATCTACCCCAATGACACTATTTGTACAGCAAATCTGAAAGGGATCAAAAAGAGGGCCTTTCCCTCTATAAGAGAGCTGTAAACCATGTGGAAATGAGGAACACAACATGGGAATGTCATTTATAACATCATTAAAAACTGAAATATAATACATATGCTCAGTACTGGAATTACTTTAAATGCGTTAACTGTGAATTAATACAATATACCCATAAACCTATTCCACTGCATTATGTGTATATCTGTATCTCTGACATCAATTCTGTAATGTAGCTGTGGACCGGATTCAGACCTCCATGCACAAAGGGCTGCTGCCAGAAATTTTGGGGCCTGGGACACATCTGCGAAGCCCCATGCCCTATGTGATGTCATCTTTGAGTGCCACAGATTTGCATTAACTGCGGGCCAATGCGCAGGAAACTCCTTTCTTGTGCATTGCTAATGTGCAGCTCTAAGCAGGAAGTGCTGCTGCTACTGCAGAGCCTAGGTAAGTACTGCCCGGCTGATCAGCTCTGGGCCTGGGACAGTGGTCCTGGCTGCCCCACCCTGATGATGGCCCTGCGTGCACGTTGCATACATACAGAGGTCTGATAGACCGCACACAAGAGGGAAGTGAACTCCCCTGTCACTCCCCTCTCACTGGGTGACTTTGCAGCAGTTGTGCTGCCATAGACCAACATTAAGTCTCTCAAGTGTATCTGATCCACACAGAAGTTTCAAAGCCAGCCCACACTATATCATTTAAATGGTTCTTCCCGCCATCTTGCAGAGTCTAGACAAGCAGAGGGGATGGGCTGCCCTGTCATCCAAACCTCCTAGCATTCTGTACAACTGTAGACCCGCAGAGTAACATCTGCCGCACACATGCACAGATGTTACAGTTAGGCTTACTTACACAAGAGGCTTGTGTAAGTAGCCTAATGTAGAGCAGTCTGGACCTGGTTCTATGATTAAAATGATGATAAATAACAATCTATACTAGGGATAGGAAAGAGGCCACATGCAGCAATTGGAGTTTGAAGCGTTTGTTAATGCTGCCTGCTGGTATGGTCTAACTAACATAGATATCTCTTTCTTTTGACCTTATAACCAAGCTTAAAATTAGCCTGTGATATTTGGATAGTTATTAAGGGTGACAATAACTGATTTATTTATTTATAGTAAACACAAACACTGAAAAACACCTGAAGAAATAATACTCAATGACACTGTTACACTTTCTGTAATAAAAACAAATCAGCTTGCAATTTTGTACTAATCTTCTCCTGTCTTATCACATTCCTAGATGCTCACATGTCTGGGAGACTCCTGAAATTGTTCAGCACTCCCCGACTTCTAGAAAAGTGGGCCCCAGTCCCATCCCATATTTGCCCCACAGCAGGGCTGAGATGCAAAATTTCTAAAAAGTATGGTAAGTATGACAAAGTGACCTATTGCCTATATTTTCATTATTATTACCTGCATTAGGTATAGCGGCCCAGACTGACAAGGCATACCTAATGCATAGGCATACCTATGTGGAGATAGAGTGTGGGTCCCCGCATAGAAAACCTGAATTCTGAAAATTCTGATTCCTCCTAGCTAGTTGCGAACTGGCTGGGATTTCGATTGCATATGCCTCGAGGAGGCATTAAAATCGATCCACGCAGCACCGAGCTTTCGGTGCTCCAAAAACTTAGTAAAAATAGTCCCCTACTACTTTCCCTAATTCTTACCCTAACCCTCCCTTCCTGGCAGCCTGACCCTAACCCTCCCTTACTTGCAGCCTGACCCTAACCCCCCATCTCCCGCAGCCTGATCCTAACCCTCCCTCCCCTGCAGCCTGACCCTAACCCTCCATCTCCCGCAGCCTGACCCTAACCCTTCCTCCCCTGCAGCCTGACCCTAACCCTCCCTTCCCTACAGCCTGACCCTAACCCTTCCTACCCCGCACAGATAGTTTACTCACCTGTCCCTGTTTTGACGATAGCAGCGGCGGAAGGATATCGCTAATTGTGAAAGTGAATGGGTGAAGTATGCCAAATGGCATACTCACCTATTCATTAAAAAAAGTCTAAATTGGTAAGTATTCGAAAAAATGGACATCCGAAAAGGAACTTTCGGATGTCCCTTTTTTGCAATTCACATGTTCTAACCGGAGGTTGCAGCCGGTGGGGATATATATGCGCTTATACATGCACCAGTAATAAAACCACTGTAAATACTTATTAATAGATTGTCCTATATTTTGTAATGGTAAAATTGAAAAAGGATGGGTGTAGGTTGGCAGTACGAAAGGCCCTTTTTTGAAAGGGCCGTTTTATACCACCGAATTCTACAAATTTGCCTCAAGGAGGATCATCCCCGGAACAAAGTCTCTACGCCAATTGGTAAGTATTCATTCTACCCTAACCCTTATCCTAATTCTTACTCTAACCATCCCCTTCCACTAACCTAACCCTAACGCTCTCCTCGCAACCGACCTTAAGACTCCCTTCCCCGCAGCCTAACTCTAAGACTCCCCTCCTAGCAGCCTGACCATAAGACTCCCCTCTCCGTAGCCTAACCCTAAGACTCCCTTCCCCGCAGCCTGACCCTAAGACTCCCCTACACACATCCAAGAGGTTGCAATGGGTGCGATTGCTATGGGGCCCAGCAGCTTAGGGGGCCTGCCAGTCCAGCAATCACCCCACTGTGCCTGTATTTACTTTTTGTCCAGGATCTACTACTGATTGTTGCTTAAGCGGCTCTGTGGTGAGATCACCTCTGGCGCTGAGCTTGCGGCATTTTTTTTTTGGTAACATAAATATGTTCTGGTAATGTTTCTAGTGTGTGGAAATTGTTGTTCAAAAATCTTTCCAAGGACACTTCTCACAGTTTCCAACATAGAATAACAAAAAGAACAAAAAGTTAGACCCTAGTGTAAAAAATAAAATACGTTTTTTTTTACTATCTGTCAACCTGTGTTGGAAATGGCAAAAAGTATCCTTGGAAAGATACTTATTATATACGTATTTATTACAGGATTATATATGTGTGTGACCTAAGTTAGTGGGCCCCAATATTCTGCTATGGGGCCCACAAAGTTCTAGTTATGCACCTGCCCGCAGCCTAACCCTAAGACCCCTCCCCACAGCCTGACCCTAAGACACTCCTGCTAGCAGCCTAACCCTAAGACTCCCTTCCCTGCAGTCTGACCCTAACACTCCCCTACCCGCAGCCTAACCCTAAGACTCCTCTTCCCGCATCCTAACCGTAAAACTTCCCATAGAGTCCTACTCACCTGTCCAGACAGTGCGACATTTAGCGGCGGCGATTCTGAATGAATGAGCAAGTATTCCCGATCGGCACACTAGAGACAGTCGATCATTAGCTTTTGGCTGTCTCTATTTCACAAACAGCAAGTTTGCAACGGTGACAGCATCCCCTTGGGATCTGTAGAAACACTAATATTTGGGGAGAGTAGACTTTTTAGATAGAAGGGTGTAAAATTCAGACTTTTTTAGTGCACATGCTGCAAATAAGGCTCATGCTTTGTAACTCTACTAAAGAAATAAACAATCAAAGATTTTTTTTGACCAAAGGCATTGTTTTGCTTTGGGAGTTGTAAATATTCTCTCCTTAGGTATTACATTGTATCTCAGAAAAATGTTAATCTATTTTCAATGCTTTATTCATTTTCAGCTTTCAAAACAAAGGGAATTTAAATTGAGTCCTGAACAGGAAACAAGTAAAGGTGCGCACAACACAAACATAGACTTTCAACATGGTGAAACCATCCCCCACTATCATTCTACACAAACATACACTTAGTTTCCATGAAGAGCTGTTCTCACTAAAGCCACTCACAGTACTACCTTAATATTGCTTCCACTTGTTCATAGGTCAATATATTTATATATTTAACCATTGGTTAATGAATCCATCATATAGGCACAGAACTATACAGTATTTATCAGGATTGGACATAATCAATTTCTTCATTTCCAATTCGCGTTAATGATTAGTACATTAACAAAATCTTAGCTTCTTGGGAGGATCCGATTTATGTAGAGCCATTGTAGTAAGGAGGGGGCTGGGAAGCTAATACAAAAGCTCTGTTTGGGGCTACTTTAAGAAAAAGTCGTTCTTTGTTCTTGGCTTTAGCTTCTATAGATATGTTAATATAAACTCCTATTGTTAGTATTTTCTACAAGTGGACTTTATTTTATCCTATTGAAGTTGATAGATTATGTCTAAAAAAATCTTAAATTTCTTTCTTTTTTTTGTGTAACCTATGACCCCTTTTACCACTAAAAGAATATCAGGTCAACGAATAATATTTCATCTATTGCCTATTTTGTGAACACAATCCATCTGTTTACAGGTAGAGAACAAAGCCTTGCGTGGTATCTGGATCAGGTTTCTTTCTTTTGAAGGTTAAGTCCTTACATGATCAATATGTGATTTTTAAAGCAGATAATTCTAGGACTGAGGGTACTAGTTATGTATACAAAATGTACATACCATAACATGTATTATTGGTTCTAATTGACTTCATTTGTTCATTTATTGAATATGTTGCTTATTAATCCCATGACAAAATTAATCCAAGGCAAATGAGGAGTTCCATGAACCAGGCCAAATCACCTTGAGAGGGTGGCTCTCACTAAATGTCTGTCAGGCCATGTTGATCCAATAAATATCTGCCCTATTGCCCAGAGCCTTGCCTGCCAACCCCTCATCTAAATGGTTTAATTAGAATAGAAAGGGAA
>WWET01001915.1:75419-88962 GCA_011038615.1 Limnodynastes dumerilii | reverse complement strand
AAAAGGGGCCTGTCCTTCTATTGTTGTAGTTCACAGTAACTAACCCTCTCCCTGGAACCAGCTGCCTATGAGCTGAGTCACTGATCAGAGATTTGTTTGTAATCCCTAATTTTCCCTCCACTCTTCTACTACTTATTCATCTTCATTGTACTTTCTGCCCTTCTCTTTTCTTTGTCCTGCAGTAGTGCCTGGTCACATTTCAATTATAATTAGTGTATTGTGGTGGTATATTAATGGTATGCTGAGTTGTTTAATGCCAAGAAGGTAATATATTAAAAGTGGCCACGTTTAATATACTGTAGAATAAATGGTGTTATAAATATGTTGGTGGGCATATGCATTATTTTTTTTAATGGTGGAAAATAGTGTAAAGAAATATAAAAAAAATAAAATAAAACCTTTACTTTTTTTTCACAGTAACAAAACATTTTCAAAAACATAACAACTTAATTTGTTGTGATGAACTGTGTCTTTCAATGTGACATTTTAATGCTTTTCTAAGGAAGTTCATAAATTGTGTCTCCTGCTCCTGCTCATCTGGTCACCTGTATGTGCCATTAATGTGAAGTAGAAATAATGGGCCTGATCCAGACTTAATAACATCAGCTAATTTACACATGCTGCATGCGTAAATCTGGCTGTGGGAACGAACTGACCATGTGGAGCATCTGCATAGCAGATATTACGCATCATAACTCTGATTGTATGTATCTTGTACTTAACTCCATACGATAGGGTGTGACATCCCTACGCAAGCTGATTATGTGCATTGTGAGAGGAGGGAGGCATTTGAATTGTCAGCTTAGCTATGTGCATGCGAGGAGAGTGTCGGGGAGTGCTTTATATTTAGTAGTGCGTATCTTAGGTACGCTTGCGTATGTAAAGCGACCTTAAGTCTGGATCAGGCCCAATGTCTCTCCTTCTAGATGAATACCTTCAAACTATTGCTTCTTATTGATACTTTCATCTAATACTAAGAGATGTTTTACAATTTACCTCTTGTAGTTACTGTGAAGAGCTCAGTTAAGTAAGTTTCAGTGCAATGTGTGAGTCATTATTATATGGACTTTAGTAGAGTTTTAGTATAATGCTCAAAATCATTGAAAAACCTTATCTGAAAAAAAAATATGTCCCAAGCATGACAGATAATAGTTCATCATGACGTGAAATAAAAAACAACAAACTATAAAAAGGGGATCTAACATAAAGGCAAATTGTGACCCAATTTGTTATGCTGTGTGCAATGTTTTCCCTCTGTCCAAGGTTCAATAAATACAATCAGCAGTCACAACATTTAAGATTTTGCACTTCATCAACATATTTCACAATCTGTAATGTTATATTAATGTCCACAACAACTATGAACCCCCCCATTTTCACAACAATATTTACAGAAGGAGGAGCCTTTACTGCCTATGGGCCTGATCCAGAACAACGCCTCGGAGCGAATTTACGCGTGGCGGAGACGTAAAATCGCGTATTTGTAAGTACTGCACATGCGCACCATAGAAAATACGCTCAATAGCGTAGCGTAATTGTGAACGTATGGGCCATTCACGTATGTGTCACGTAAATACTTACGTGTGGATGTGCCAATTTTACGTGAGTCCGAAATACGTCTGAAATACGTTAAGTAGGCGGGGGTTTGTATTTAAAGTGTACAGTATGGGCGTGCTTAGCTGCGTAAATTCGTCTAGCCCATACGTACGTGTGCGGATCACTGCGGTTACGTTGGTCTAGCCCATACGTACGTGTGCGTATGACTGCGGTTATGTTGGCAAAAAGTAAGGTAGGGTTTGGAAAGCGTATCTTGACAAAATACGTACGTTCAAGGGGTGTGTCGAGGGGAGTGTAACGAATTTACGCGCACGAAAATACGCTATGCGAATAAACGTACGGCAAACGTTCTGGATCTACCCCTATGTCAGCTCCAGGATGTGGCAAGGTGTTCTTTAATCTGTATATCCAAATGAAGAATTTATTGTTAGGCTCTAATAGGTCTATTTTATGAGAGGGGCCTAATGATTCATCATTCATGTAATTAACAAATGATCACTTTGAAGCATTGGAATTTTTTTTATAACATTCACTTTATTGTCTGACAGTCTTTTCTTTAATCCAAATCTTTGAGTATTTATTCAACTGCACCATCTTCATCCCCCATTAGTTTTACGATACACTTAAGTTACATTGAGCAATGAACCATGTTAAACATGCTAAACGAAAGGGTGGGACTTTTTGAAGCATACAAAGTGTCCGGACATTGCTGTGAAAGACTGATGTGCACATAAAGGACAAAGGTTTGCGAGATGTATCAGCATTCTTAAATAATTACAACAGTGGAGCACATGTCACTTAAAGTTTACAGTGTCATAAAAATGACTTGATATTTTTGATTCTTTTATGTCAAAAAAAGGTAAAAAGTTATGTGTAAATATTCTGAACAATTAATAATTATTCATACTAATCCATCATATTTGGAGTAAATATGCTGGATTAGTGTGAATAATAGATAAAATAAAATTATGACTAAAGACATAAATGAGCCTTCACCATTACATCTCATTCAGCAATAATAAATAAAGGTTCAAGTATTTGCTACAATCCGAGAAGGAACTATGACGGCAGTATGAAGATCCACCACACACTCTCAGATAGTTCCCATGGTCATTATGTATTAACTGTTTTCTCATATTCAATCAAGGATCCCCACGCATCCTGTTACCTCTTATTACATATCTGCTCATTAAAACATTATTGTGCACAGGCTGTAGAGACCCTACTCTGTATTTTTGAAGGCAAACTAAAGAAAATGGAAGGACAGAGATGCATTGCTGGGACCCTCAGAAATTTGCTATGGGACCCAGTGATGCCTAGCTTTAGAAGCAATGTTGTAGCAATCACATCTGATGCTTTGTATAGACACAACAAATCTCAATTTAATAGCATCAATGATGTGTCTAGTCCTATAAGAGAAAACAATGAACCCTAACCTATGTCTGTGTGTATGTTTCGGCATTTAGACTGAGCTTTAATGGGGCTGGGACTGATGAAATCAATGTTTAAACAAATATAAAGTGCTATGTAATATTAGGGTGCTATACAAAAACCATTACATAATAAATAATAAATAATTTGATATAAAATTCTTGTGTACTAGAAAAAAGACTAAAGACCGGATTCTCAGTCCCGTATTTTTCATTTTATGTGCTTTTACACTTAGAGCTACTGTGCATGCGTGGTAACTCTTTTACGCTATCTACGTAACATTTTGTTACGTAGATTGCATACACTCAGTCTTTAGACCTCTTTTACGCTACCTGCGTAATGAAATGTTACGTAGATAGAGTAAAAGAGTTACTACACATGTGCAGTAGCTCTAAACGTAAAAGAACGCACGTAAAATGAAAAATACGGGACTGAGAATCCGGTCCTAATAGTGATGCTATTCTAATATTGATTTGTAGGATTACCTACATTTTAATATAACAATATAATTAACTAGTAGGCAGCAATAATTAAAGGAACTGTATTATTAATTCAAAAATGAAGATCCTACATCTGACTCACAGTCTGGGTTCTAGGCCAAAAAAGGTTAAGAGGGAAGAAAAAGATGTTTTTTCTGGCAAACTATAAGAAACAATTATGCCGCATAAAATCTATGTGCATTAAAAAATAGAACAGCATCATATTCTCTAGTTGATTCTCAGTTGCCCTTTATGATCAGGAGATCAGAGTGTAATACTTTGTAATTCTTGGAAAACATTATGGCATGTTCTCTGTGACAAATACGGACTACTTGTGAAACAGCCCTAGCACTGTAAGTACATGATAGCAAATAATAACACGCTCAATAGCTAACAAGATTACTGCTCAGAAAAAAATTAATGTAATAGCTCCTAGTGGTTTGTTTGCTGTTCATTATATGGATGAAATTTGCTATATCAGGAGGAACTGTCAGTATGTTTTACAAATGAATGAATCATTTTTTTTTAACTAATGTTTGCTGTTTAGATGTCAGATTGTCTGAAATTTGAAAATGTTCATTACATTGTAAATTAAAATGTATATTTATAACTCCTTATTTTCTTACAGTAACTTTATCAATATTTTGCCTGATCTGAATATAGACTACATAAAGGGAGGAACAGATATATCCTAATAGTGAATGCAATTAGAGACAAAGGGATCTATATACATAAACAAATATGGAGGAAAGAATGCCAGAATTCCTTCCTTCTTGCATCCCCTTGGTTGTTTTTAATGGCTGTCTATCAGGGTTGTGCTAGAGGTGGGTTTGAGGTAGTGCTGAACTGGGGCAACAATGGCCCACCAGAGGAATTCAGAAGTGGGGGCTAACCAGAGAAGTGTGCCCAACTGACAAAGAGATGCATCTAGCCAATAGGGTGCTGCATCTTCATTCGAGAAAGGATATGACCATACTCTACATCAGGGGTTCTCAACCCATGGTACTCGTACCACCAGTGGTACGCGTACCTCTGGCAGGTGGTACGCGGAGGCAGGGCCGGATTTCCTCCGTTAATAGGCCCAAGCCAGTAATATAACTATTACTGGCTTTGGGCTCCGTTCCCAGTAATGCACTGGGTGACGTCATGACGTCACGCCAGTGCCGCACCCCCGCCTCCCGCACTGTATGCCTGAGCCCTGCGTTTCTTAGACAAGAGCGCAGGGCTCAGTGTGAAAGCAGGGATCAGGGCAGCAGCTCAGTCAGGCACAATGCAGGTGTCTCTCTGTGCACTCCATGCATAAACGTTAGAAGTGAAAGGAGGCCCTGTGTGTCCAGAATGTTAATTACACTGGCCGGCAAATTCTACAAGAATCTGCTGGCCAGTGTAATTAACATTCTGGATAAGCAGGGCCTCCTTTCCCTTATAACGCCTATGCATGGAGTGCGCAGAGTACAGCCCGTGCGCCCCGCTGAGGATCTGTGACATCTGTGACAAGAGGTAAGAGAAGGGTTTTTATTTTTACAGGAGGGTGTATATATATATATATATATATATATATACCTGTAAAAATAAAAACCCTTCTCTTACCTCTTGTCACAGATGTCACAGATCCTCAGCAGGGCGCACGGGCTGTACCCTGCGCACTCCATGCATAGGCGTTATAAGGGAAAGGAGGCCCTGCGTATCCAGAATGTTAATTACACTGGCCAGCAGATTCTTGTAGAATTTGCCGGCCAGTGTAATTAACATTCTGGACACGCAGGGCCTCCTTTCACTTCTAACGTTTATGCATGGAGTGCACAGAGAGACACCTGCATTGTGCCTGACTGAGCTGCTGCCCTGATCCCTGCTTTCACACTGAGCCCTGCGCTCTTGTCTAAGAAACGCAGGGCTCAGGCATACAGTGCGGGAGGCGGGGGTGCGGCACTGGCGTGACGTCATGACGTCACCCAGTGCATTACTGGGAACGGAGCCCAAAGCCAGTAATAGTTATATTACTGGCTTGGGCCTATTAACGGAGGAAATCCGGCCCTGCCTCCGCGTACCACCTGCCAGAGGTACGCGTACCATGGGTTGAGAACCCCTGATCTAGAGGGTGATATCTAAACATTTATCACAAAAGTCATAAAAAGATGGGCTTGAACATTTAGTGTATACTTATTTTTATTTCTTTACCTTTTTATATGTGTGCTTAAGACTGATGGCCATTAGGTCCAATGGAATGGTAAAGATGTGCCAAGGTCTGGGATGAAACACATAGAAACTGGGCTAAGCGTGGGATGGTTAGCAGGGATCTATAGAAATGGGAAGTTAAAGGGAAGGCAATAAGAATGGGTGAATTGAATAAGTAACTGGAATAATAAGGGAAGTTATATAATGAGGAACTGGGGCAGTAAGTTAGAAAGGAAATGCTATGAATTTGTTAAGGACATGATAGTTAGTGCAAATTAATTGTTTTATTTCTTTTCTATTATTTTCTCCTAATTTTTTTTCTCCATTCAAAATGTATGTTCCTCCTGAGTTAACCATTCTGGGCTGTATTTACAGATCCGTTTTTGCTCGGAGTTCCGTGCGTATTTATAGGCGCGGTTAGCTACATACGCACATAAGCACATACGCAAGTATTATACGCACGTAAATGCAAACGTAAAGATAAGGATGCTCTATAGTGGCAGAAGTCTACGTAAACCCGTCTGTGTGAGGGCAGTGTCATGGGTGTTGGCTTGCAACGTGCATGCGTATAATTGCGTGCCTAGAACTAACAGATCTGTGAATACGGCCCTCTGTCTATTTCTTTTTAGTAACCCCTTTCCTTTTTACTTTCTCTTTTCATTTGTGAGTTATTTCTCCCTAAACCTTTTTTTTTTATCTCATGTTCTGTTTAATTCTAAACTGTCCCTCTCCTATAAGTACATTTTTCCTCACCCTCCATTCTGTCTATAGCCAGGCACAGACAACCTTCATCAATGCTGATGATATGTTACTTCAACTCCCAATATATTCCAACATAATAGTTTATGCCTGGCAAAGCATGATGGAAGTGGTCTGCAGCATTGCCTCAGTATGGGATGCAGTTGCCGCTTGGGCAGTATTTCAAACACAATACAGCAAAATGGCGGCTGTTTCATTGTTCCAAAAGCTTCCAAAAATCGGAATTTGGTTTTACTACAGGGAGGCGGGGGTAGCCATTTTAATTGTACAGTATGGGCGTGCTAAGCGTATTTTTTCAGCGTATTCTCTGCGAATTTTCGTACGGCCGACGGTCGTACCCAGTGTAGGTTAGAGCCGCCGTAAGCAGGGACTTTACTATGGGAGTGCTAGGGGCGTGTAGGTTGATACGACGAGCGTACGTTCGCATTCGCCCGTCGTTGCGAATTTTCGTAGCGCTGGATCAGGCCCAAAGTCCTGACTAAGAGGATCAATCGCACAACACTGGGAATATCAGCTGACCTAAGCACACAAATATGGTATGAAGGAGACTTGGTTCCCTCTGTCTCTGTATAGTGATGGGGGTCTTGGGTTGTTTAGTGGGTAATTTTTATTGCAAAGACTAAACAGACATGCCCCCAGCTCTACTTTTATTATGAAAATAGAATATATATATATCATCATGTAAACCTTCAAATATATAATTTTTTAAAAATGCTTACAACATACTTGGGTATGAATGGAATAATAATTTTTATAATATAAACAAAGGTGAGTTAGAGCTGTTACACCAATGTTTTTTTATGGCCCACTGTATCATTTGACTATTTAAACCTTCAAGAAATCTTTAAGAAATACCTGGAAGCACAATAGAATTAAGAGGGTAGTGTCCATGCCAGAATGAGAATGGTGGTCCTACCTCCAGATTAGGCATTTCGTGAACAGTTTAGCTCCACTATCTACCATTGATAGGGATCTTGCGCCTTTTGAGAACCTCTGTCAACTAACTCAAACCTCTTCCCACCTTATCTCCTGTCTATACAAAATGTTAGTTTTGATTCACCCTGGCATGGGAAAAAGATCTCAGGTATACACTGGTAAAGACAGACTGGCGAAAAATATTTTAGTTCACATATGCTTCCTCGTCGAGCTCCATACAAGGTACTGTGCAGGTGGTATAGATGCCCGTCAGTTTTACACAAAATGTTCCCCACTACATCTGATTGATGACCCATTCCATATCTGGTGGAGTTGTCCCTCCTTACATCCATTCTGGTCTTTGGTGCTACATGTAGTTTCAAATGTATTAGGGGAAGGGGTTCCTGACACTCCTGAATACTGGTTGCTTAACCTCTCCCCACTTCGTATATCGGTATACAAAAAAATCCCTAAGCAGACATCTCACCAATGCTGCGAAAGCGGTGACTCTAGTTCAATGGAAAGCCCTATCCTCCCAACAATCAAAGATTGGTGTAATAGAGTAGACTTATATGGACATTGGAGGACCTTTTCCTGTCAACCCCCCCTACATGACGTACCCTGTATTTGTTTTTACCCTCCCCTTTGTACAGTTAATTTAACTACGGCTGTTAGATTACTTATTACTGTGACTTAACCTTGTAAAAAATGCATTCTCAAACAAGTTTTTAACTATGCTGCATACTAATAAACAAATTTTACATAAAAAAAAGATGAGGGTAATAAATCCCAGATTTCCTTCCTAAAGGCAATAAGTGAGGAACAGGACCACAACATATGCCAAATATTAGCACAGAAAGAATGGCAACGGGGGGCAGGAATAGTAAGGGCCTGATCCAGACCTACGCATGAGAGCGGAGCGTATTATCGCTCCAGCGTAAAATCTTTCACTCCCCTTACCTTTATCTCCGTACGCCGGCTGAACCCTACCTTAACTTTTCCCGGCTTCGGTACGAATTTTCGTCGGTACGAATTTTCGTATCGATGTGCTGATCGTACCGGACTAAGCACGCCCATAATGTACAATTTAAATGGCTCCCCCGCCTACATTCCCTAACTCTAGCGTCCGTACTAACTTCGTAATATAAACACACCCCTTCGTCGCAAAAAACACAAAGAATACGGACACCTGAATCGCCGCTACGAAAAGGTCTTTGGAACGACTGGAAGTTGTCACTCTGCACATGCGCAGTGCGTTTTTTCTGCCAAATTTACGCTTACGACCAGCGTACGATCACTTGCGAGCGTAGGTCTGGATCAGGCCCTAAGTGTGCTCATTAGACGAGAGTGATATAGACTCTAGACTGTGAAGGATATACAGATGCACTTTGTCACAACCTTTGTCAGCAGCTTTCTCCAGGCCCACTCTCTGCTTCCAGGGAAGTGCCAGTCTTAGTAGTGGCAGCTTCGTGTCTACTTGTTTCCCTGTGTATTGCTTGCAACAAACACTGCTATCCTCCAGTGTATGGGCGCATGATCTGCAGCAGCCAACCGGGAGCAAGCTAGGAGAAGCACATGATCTGACAAGCCATTCCAGAGCCAGTGCGCCCTAAATAAACCTACAGTATTGGATCCACAGTGCCAGAACAGCTTGGTCATTCAAAGTGCCTGGTTCCTGTTTACTCCTTGGGAGATCTCTGTCTGCAGTCTTCAGCTTACAGCAGTCAGCCTGCTACTCAGCTTGCAGCAATCAGCCTGCAAAACCAGCCAGCAGTAATCAGCCGGATTATCCCAGTCTGCAGACTACTATTTCCATTTCTGACCTCTGCTGTCTGCAGATTGTTATTCCTGGTTTCCTGGTCTAATCCAGGTCAAGTCAAGTACTGTCCCTGTACATGTCCATTCCTGGTCCAGTTGAGGTCAAGTCCTGTTCCAGTTCATGTCTCCTAGTCCAGGTCAAGTCAAGTCCTGTTTCAGTTCATTTCCATTCCTGGTCCAGTCCAGGTCAAGTCAAGTCCTGTTCCAGTTCATGTCTCCTAGTCCAGTTCAAGTCAAGTCCTGTTTCAGTTCATGTCTATTCCTGGTCTAGTCCAGGTCAAGTCAAGTTCAATCCAGTCCATTCCTGGTCCAGTCTAGGTCAAGTCATACCTTGCTCCAGTCCAGGTCAAGTCAAGTCCTATTCCAGTTGATTCTTGGTCCAGGTCAAGTCAAGCCTTGCTCAAGTCCAGGTCAAGTCAAGTCTTGCTCCAGGTCAAGTCAAGTCTTGCTGCAGTCCACTTCATTGCTGGTCCAATCATGGTCAAGTCAAGTCTTGTTCCAGATCATATCCATTCCTAGTCAAGTTAAGTCAGGTCCATTCCAAACCTAGTCAAGTCATGTTCAGTTAAGCTTGCCTCATTCAACTCCAACTGTGTTGTCCAGTCCAGCCAATTCTGTCATGTCCAATCCAGCCAAGCCTGTCTTGTCCAGTCCAGCCAAGCCTGTCTTGTCCAGTCCAGCCAAGCCTGCATTGTCCAGTCCAGTCAAGCCTACCCTTTGCCCACTGACTCATGAGCAAGTCCTACATAAAATCCCCAAGCTTCCGCTACCTCACTGAACCGTTATCACGTCCCTGGGAACCCAGAACGGACAAGTCAGTCCGTGATACACCTATTGATAGAAGAAGGGGCACCCAGCACATATGACCACCCCTTATCATCGTATGCTCCTACATTCCCCTTCAATCAAACACAAAGAGGGTCTAGACTAGTGGTATAGGCCAAGTCACAACAGTGGAAACACACAGTAGAATAGTCAAAGCCATACAGAAGATTGCATCTAGACATCTGGTGCTACAGTTGGAGCCCAGATACTGAATCCATATTTATGTGAGCGAAGGTAGTGGATAGAGTTCCTCCCAGGTACCCTGCTTAAGGTATATATATATAGAGAGAGAGAGAGGCATGCCTATACTATCTATACTGTACAATTTCCCTAGCGCTCGCACTCAACCTGTCATCAGAAATACAATGGAATGACTAAAATGATAGAAGCATGGATCTTGCAGATCAAGACCCATACTGATCCGCAATCTCAAATAACAGGCAGCACTTTGAAACTCTACAGTCTAGAGTGTCAGTGTTTTGGGAAGAGAGAACTCATTGTACAGGGTATCTTTACACTTGCTGTTTTGTTCCAGGGTAGTGCCTTTGGGTGGGTGAGATTTGGGAAAATATACCCCATTATAAAGATAGAAAATTTTGTGTCAACTGACGGCCCAGAGTGTACTCAGGCCTTATGTGAGAGAAGCAAGATGGCTGATTTCTTCTGTGTTCTGGCAGGGAAATCAGCCATGTTACCTCTTCCTCTACCTGTGCTGCCGGTCATATAGAATGACTGGAGAAATCCTCAGTCATGCCCTCACTATTGACAAGTGTCTAGATGCTGGAGATGGCACTGCCGTGTTAAACTTTCTATTTTTTTTTTCTTCCTGGACTTGGGGGTTTCTGTGCTACTGGAAACCCCCCCTGAATGCACCACTGATACTGGAGTGCAGATAGCAAGCGCAAGTGCAAATGACAGTACTGGGATGCAGATGGAATAGCACAATAATTACCATGAATAACGGAATGCAGATGGTAAGGCACAAATACAAATAAACAGTACTGAGATAACTAACAAACGCCAGGGAGAAATACCACCAAGAACCGGGCCGACACAACCACGGTGAGGAGCCCAGGGACACTAGAACAACAGGAGGAATGAGGTACAATCCTGAAAATACCCTGGATGTTTACACCTGTGTTCTACTTAAAGCTGAGTAACAACGCTTAAGCTGCATGTGTGATCTATAGGACCAGTGTATGAACTGTTTAAAATAATTGGACTTCAAGATATAGCAGTCACTAATGCCAACTAAAACATTGGTGCTGTTTCCCTATTCCAGTTACCAATATTAGGACTTGTATTGGAAAGAGGGTTTGGACTGTGGATTTATACTTACCCAGGAGCTAGGAACAAAAAACTTCCAGCTCCCAGCCTTAACCCCTGACTTTCTGGCCCTCAGTAACACTCAGCTTGTTGTTTATGCACTTGCATGCCAATGGGGCACTCAGTTGTCTTAAATGTGGTCCATAGATTAAAAAACAAATCCCACTTGTAGTGGAACAGACAGCTCGTTCTGAGATCATGGCCATTAATAAAGGTTGGTAGGACAAGCTACTGAATAGATAAGCAGCCTATTGGTGGTTACTGTTCTATGTAGGTTGGACCATTATTAAGCCTGTGCCCCCATGGCTCTAGCCTTGGCCACGAATGTCCCATGGGTGGCAGATTTAAGAAAAGAGCACCCACCTGCTACGAATATACACCTAACCCACTAATATGGTTGTTTGAATGGGACAAAAGTTGAGGACAACCTAGCATAGATACACCCCAGGTTTCGTGGTCATCCCCTCATTTCTGAATAACAAAACTGTAATGTTGATGGATACAGTGAAGAATAAACATATTGGTGTCTTGAAGAAAAATATTTTACTCTCATTGGTAAATAAAAAGTAATATTTGTCAACATAATTTTTACATTCACAATAATTAGCTGCTCGTTTTTTTGTGTTCTAATTTTAGACAAGTTAGCATCTAAAAGTGGCACATTTTCCAGGTTTACCTGCCTAGAAACAGTCAAATATGGTTTATGTGGGAAACCATGTGAAGTAAACACAATCAGCTTTATGCTGGTGGCTTTTCACAGCTTAAGCACAGACCCGAGGCTGAGAGATCTCTCCATGCCGTGGTGTAAATAAGGGTCTTTGTGATGTGAAATGGGACCAGTCATTATCTGCAGTGCATTCCCAGCATTACAGTTGGTGTTGCACAATAATCTTTAGATGGATTTGTAAGTAGCAAATGCTTGTTCATTTTTAAAGGTCATCTCAGGATATTATTTCACTACTTCTAAAGTGAGATGATCAATATTCCTAACAGTGCTTTGCAGTTAATGATACTGTAGAGCCATTTCCCTGACCTTTTCCTATACATGTAAGTGTTACCCTGGAATTTCTTGGAATCCATGTGCACTATATGCTGTATGCAGTCCTTCTTTAATCATTCTCTAGGGAACAGTTTCTTCCAATTACATAATTCTCAGCCCATAAAAATAACTGTCAAAGTGTAGCATTTGAAGCAAAAAAAATCTATTAGTTTAACACCCGAGAGGTCATGGCTATATCGTAAAACATCTCTGTTCCCCCTTGCTTACTTGACAGAAACATTTTTCTCTTCCATAGACCTTGTCCTTCACCTACATGCACATCTACCTCTGACCAGAGCCAGGATAGAACTCAAAGCCCTGACAGGTCAAGCCCACTCGTATACATAGACAGAGACACATAACAAAATAATGGTTTGTATGATCATCACATTTAATCAGTGTAATAAAAATGTAAAACATAACAGATTACTATACCTCATAAGGCATATAGTATGGCTAATTCAGAGCTGTATGCAATTTCATTTGCAGTTGTGATGCAAGTGATGTAAGTACATAAAATTGTAGCCAATGGCTACCTTGTATTTTTCAACTCAGTTAGCATGTACCAAGCATTGATTAGGAGAGAACACCCACTCATGAACTTCACGCATCCCCTCTTTCAGAAGTGTCATTTCTATTAGGTTTGGATGGCCTAGCATACATTTCAAGTGGACAGCACCGTTTTGTGCGTATGCGCAATTTGCAAAAGCCGCCTCAATCCAAAGAAACAGAAGTTAGGGACAAATTACAAGTCTGGATGAGCCCATAAGTGATATAGTTCCATCTGACAAACTGCTCTCCTCATTTTACAGCTTCATGTGCTAACCAATCAAAGAAGTTTTTAGCTACTGGGCTTAAATCATTTACTGTAGCTACATGTACTAACCAATCAAAGAGGTTTCAGCTACTGGGCTTATTCATTTACTGTAGCTTCATGTACTAACCAATCAAAGAGGTTTTAGCTACTGGGCTTAAAACATTTACTGTAGCTTCATGTACTAACCAATCAAAGAGGTTTTTAGCTACTGGGCTTAAATCATTTACTGTAGCTTCATGTACTAACCAATCAAAGAGGTTTTAGCTACTGGGCTTAAAACGTTTTCTGTATAAATAAAACCTGCAAAACTGCTTTTCAAATTTTTTTTGTGTGTGATTTTTTTTAACGTTCTTAAAGGAAACATGCCTTTGTGTCTGAGAAGATGCCTGTATATATATATAT
>WWET01001915.1:19081-33811 GCA_011038615.1 Limnodynastes dumerilii | reverse complement strand
ATAAAAACAGAATGGAAATCGCTCAATCAATTTATAGGTAAATGTTAAACAGGTGCGTGAAAGGCAGGGGGTTAATCTGCTTGCAACAGAAACAAAGGGAAAAATAGCCCCAGCACACTGAAATGTTTGTTACACATATTTGTACAAATATGCGATAAGCCACCAGCCACCGTCAAGGCCTTTCTGTATATGGTTGTCCTAACTCTAACAATGAGAGTCCCAATGTTGGGTCACATATATATGTTTATGAATTGAGAGCCAATTTACCTAGGAGACACCCCTTAAAGTCTCCAAAATGGCTGCTGTGGAACAGCTCTCCCTCTCAGCAACTGCCCACAAACAGAATAAAAACAGAATGGAAGTCGCTCAATCAATTTATAGGTAAATGTTAAACAGGTGCATGAAAGGCAGGGGGTTAATCTGCTTGCAACAGAAACAAAGGGAAAAATAACCCTAAATCACCCCTACCCCACCCTAATCCTAATTCCCGGAGAGGGTTACTCACCTCTTCGGTGGTCAGGTCCGGCGGTGGCATTGGCGGCTTTCCCGAAAATGAATGGAAATGGGAAAATGAATGGGAATCGCATACTCACCCATTCATAAAAAAAAAAATTTGTAGTGTTACACATTTAAAATAGGAATAGCCGAAAAGCTACTTTCGGCTGTCCCTATTGCGCAATGTGAAACATCGCTGCGGGGACTCGCAACGCATGTATTCTCCCTGTATGCAAGGAATAAAACTGGTTTGCCTTCCCAGAAATTAAACATGGTTTTGCACAAGTGTAAATTTCTCCCTGTTATGCCAAATATAATACATATGTAAGAAATTTCTAAAAGAAAATGACAGTGAAAAAAAGCAGTAAATAAACAGATTTAGCTTATGTGGCAGACTTTACATTACGTTGTAATTAGTAATGGTTGGATGCAACATTTTGTTCATGCTCTTTGGCTTTGTAATGCTTTATTTTATGCTTTACTTGGTAGGAAAATGACTAATGAAGAAAGCTAAGCTCATGTATGCAAGCTAAGAAGATTCTATAAATAGACATTCTATACACATCACATTTAAGAAGAGGATTATGAATGAGTCTTAAAGTTGTTAATCCTATTACATAACTAAATAGTTAACCTCTGCAAGACTGTAGTGGTTTGGTTTCCAAAATTTGCAGCTATCTTTATTGCTGCTTAGATAATCACCTAGTGGATAACTGTTATATTTGTAACTTTTTGTTATCAGATATATTTATTGAAGTTTTTAAGAACAAATTTATAAACGCTTCAACACAAACCCATTGTTATGAGGTTGCTCCCAGCGACAAAAATGCTAAAATCAAGTATTTTTTTTAATGTATTTTTGCTCCAAAAGCTTTATTAATATGAATAACATTAATTTCCAGTCCTTTCTAGTAAAATTGGACCATCTCACAGCTCACAAGATTTAGGTTAGTTGGTACATGCATTTGTTAAATGCATGCTCATGTATTACTATTTTTATATAAAATATGAAAGGACAATATCTATGGTCCCTCCACAGAAATATTTATATATATATTTTATAGTTTGTAAAATGTTTAAAAAAAAAAACAAAAAAAACAATTATATAAATAAAGAGGAAAACGTGTGATCAGGACTTGCTGCAGGGTGATATAGAAGCTGCTATTCCTAGTAGAATAAGGTCCAGATTTACTAAGCTTGAAAAAATTGAGATGTTGCCCATAGCAACCAATCAGATTTTAGCTGACATTCTCTAGCATGTAAAAAGAAAGTGAGAGCTAGAATCTGATTGGTTGCTATTGGCAACATCTCCACTTTTCCAAACCTGCAGCTTAGTAAATCTGTCCCTAAGGGTTAATGACTCTTAGCACTCGTATGAGTTGCAGAATAGAAGTTGCAGCCTTGTCATCCTATTGGCTGATCAGCCCCGCAGCCTTGTCACCCTATTGGCTGATTACCCCTGCCTATGTGCATGACTTTTGTCTGTATGTGACCCTTATGGATACATGGATCCCTCACACTTTCATGTAAAACGTTTGTGGAAACTTGCTCCCTTGTTATGCCCTGTGGTGGAAATCTGTTTCTATGTCTGTCTAGCCAACAAGCCAATGAAGCCATGTCCTTTTTCACGACACCCGTGAAGCCACGTCCCCTTTTCAAGTTAATGTTTTTTTTCTTAAATAATCATTTTGGGGGTGTTTCTGGGCCACCAGATTCCCTCCATGGGTGGTCTACTGGGTTACTGACAGTCTAGCTGTGATCTTTCTTACCTTGTGTGTAGCTCCAGCAATGGCATGTGAGAACTGTTTCTTCAGCAGAACTGCAAGGGAGCTGCTAATAGGGTGGATTAGATTAAAGGTGAGTGCAGGGGGAGTGGTTGCCACATAGCAGCTGCACCTCTAGCACCCACTATAGTTGCACCCCTAATATCACTCTTCCTAGGGATTCTGTTCAGTTTTTCCACTCAGATCCATAAAGTTGTAGTTGTTTAACAAAAAAAAAAGTCTCCACAAGTCTGCTTCTATGTTCAGCCCTCCATGATTGGCTAATCACAGTCATGTGATACTTCCTGTCACAGACAGGAAGCAGGAAATACAAGGCTCAATAGATCGAAATTTTTAGTGCAAATGGTGTTTTGCCTCGATTACAGATCCAAATTTGTTGGGAGGAACCGAGACATGGCTTGGTTCAACTCGGATCCCTAAAGTTCGAATGTTTTCGGATTTCACAGATTCTGAATCGCTCATCTCTAACCAAAACACAAAGAAAACTGAATATATGTGGTACAGAGAAATAGAAATACAAGCAAACAAAGGTAATACCAAATACCAGTACACAAGGTCAGCAGGGAACATAAGCACATGGAGGAAGGAGCTGTAGACCAGGAGCACACATGCATCAGGAAGCAAGGAAAATAACAATTACTGGCCCGCAAACACTCAGTGAGAGGATGTCCTATTTGTGCAGGTAAAAGATAACTTATTAAGGGTGTAACAGCATGGGGGCAGGTCAAGATCATGTCCATAAAGCACACAATACTCCAAGATTGCCCCTAGTAATTAGACAGGATATAACATGTCTGTCAGGATAGAATCAAATATAATGTGTACAAATTAAATATCTGTATATAGAGTGGCCTTCAGTTGGCCCAGATCTGGTTTTGTTTTATTGCCCTAGCTAAAGGCAGTCGGACATAGCAAGCTATGGCTCTGTGGTCAGGATATGGCCCTGTCGTAAAGGGATCAAGATATGGATGGGGGGTCGTAAAAGCCAGATCTCTGAGGAAGATTCTCTCCAGACCTAAACTGTCACTTGTCACAAAGGTGGGGGCTATTTGGAGATGAGCAGTTTTGCCTTTAAAAAGTGTGTATGGATACATAACTGTGTTCACTTCATGGGACTTTCAAACGGAAGAGGTGTCCCTGATTTCTGGTCTGTCCCGACCCGGAAGGTTCTTATGTGTAAGTCTTTCAGTGTTTCCCCCTTTTATTTTATAAGATCTGTGTTTTCCCCTTTTATTTTATAAGAAACTGTTTGGCATATTGTATGTCCATTTTGTTATTCTCTGTAACTAAGCATTGTGATTATCATATTAAATATCAATTAATAAGTTCATGTCTCTGTGTTCTTACGGATTCAAGTGTCATACCAGCTCGGTTATTAAACGCTACTGAATGGTAACAGAAGGGATCATTCTAAGTTAATGATAATTCTGATAAAGCATAACTGTGCTTGATTTGGGTAAAGGAGAACCTAAGACCTCCTATGAATAGTCTTGGTGGTGGCAGTTCATCAGTAATAAGTCATATTTGGGGTGGGAGAAGGGGCATTAGTCATTGTAGAACAGACCAGGGGCTTTATTTACTAAGAGCGATTTAAATTGCCCCCATAAAATCGCCCCACATCGCTGGAGTTGAGGGGTGATTTTGGCACAATGGCATGCTGCCAGCAGCATATTGTGTCCATTAGTGTGTAATAAAAAAAAAATGGCATTGTGCACTTAATATAACTAAAATGTGCCCTCCGGCCCTGTTTATAAAAATTAAATGTGTCCTCTATCCCTATTAATAATAGAAGAGGCTCCCTTAGGTCCCTAACTAGTTTAGCAGCTGTCCCCTTAGGTCCCTAACTAGTTTAGCAGCCATCCCCCTAGGTCCATAACTAGTTTAGCAACCCTTCCTATAGGTCCCTAACTAGTTAAGCATCCATTCCTATAGGTCTCTAAATAGCTAGGCATTCGTTCCTATAGGTCCCTAAATATCTTAGCATATGTCCTCAATACTATATCCTTTTTAAACATATGTCCCGTTTCAAATGCTTGCAATAAAATCCCTTAGTAATTTTAAAAATATAAAGCAACATATAAATAGCATTTTTTTACATTTTAAACAGCAATGTCCAAAATATTTATGATACTCACAGTTCTGTAGTCATCTATGTTGCCCGGCGACGCTCATCTTGATGGCTACTGGGACACTTCTTGCTTCCAATGGCGACGTCCTCCTTTTCCTGCAGAGTTCCTCCAGCGAATGACATATGTCGATTAAAGAGCCCTCAAGACATTGGGCCAGATCCAGAACAACGCTTGCGAGCGAATTTACGTGTGACGGAGACGTAAAATCGCATTTTGGTAAGTACTGCGCATGGGCACCATAGAAAATACGCTGCGTAATTATGAACGTATGGGCCATTCACGTATGTGTCGCGTAAATACTTACGTGTGGGCGTGCCAATTTTACGTAAGTCCAAAATATGTCTGAAATACGTTAAGTAGGCCGGGGTTTGTATTTAAAGTGTACAGTATGGGCATGTTTAGCTGCGTAAATACGTGTTGCCCATACGTATGTGTGTAGATCACTGCGGTTACGTTGGCAAAAGTTAAGGTAGGGTTTGAAAAGCGTATCTTGACAAAATACGTACATTCAAGGGGTGTGCCTAGGGGAGTGTATAGAAAGTACACGCGCGTAAATACGCTATGCAAGTAAACGTACGGCAAACGTAGTTCTGGATCTACCCCATTGACTTTTAGAGCAAATCGTCAGTGGATTCAGTATAGGAACCAATTCACCATATCCTTCTGAGGGCCTTATATACTAAGGTTGATTCTGAGCAGCGATTATGAATCGCTAGACAGCGCTGTGATTTTGGAGCGATTTTTTCCCAAAAATTCCCGGATTTTTGGCAGCGATTTATAATCGGCGTCAATGTTGATCATATTTAAAATGGACAAATCTCCACGCTTTTCTATTGAAAAGCTCGGCAATTGTCCATTTCAAAATCGGCTGGGCATGCGTAGTAATTTTTGTTTGCTATTTACGTTGCATCTCACTACGTAGATTGCGTACATGCGGTCTTAAAGACCGCTTGTATGCAATCTACATAGCGAAACACTACGTAAACAGCGTACAAAAATTACTACGCATGCCCAGTAACTACAATCGCTTATTTACGGACGGACAGACGAGCACAATTATAAATAAATAAATATTTATTTAGCAATCAGGCTGCCTTTACCTGTATTATATTTTAATATGTTGAGGAACCTTATTGAAAACATACAGATATGTCGTCAGCTCGGGTGCATAAGTGCTACTATCAACATGTATGGATTTGAACATTTTATTGTACTATGTCAAAATTGTAAAAATCAGATATGTTTTTATTGATATAAAAATCTCTTTTGGATAGTAAAAGGCTTAAACATTCTTGCCACATTCCATCCTATGGCCCCACCCCCTGACAGTCCTCAGCCCTAGCCCCGGACAGACCATGTCCCCAGCCCCACATCTGGCCTCGCCCCCAGTCCCCCCTCCACAAGCCCCATCCAAAGACCCTCTACAGGCCTCCATCACAAATTCCTCACTATTCTCAACAACAACCATACTCCACCCAAGCCCAATAGCAACAATTCCCCACCCAATACCACCAGTAATTATATTCCACCCAATATCACCATTCACTATACCCTACTCACCTCCAACAGCCACCATATCATACCCAACCACAACAGTGACCATATCCCACCCAACCCCGATAGAAACTATATCTCACCCAACCCCAGCAGCCACCATCACCTTTGATATTTAAATTCAGATATTGAGCTTTTGATTTTAACATAAAGTAAGATGCTTACATTATAATAAGAGCCTAAAAAGGATATTCTGAAATACCTAATACAAAAACATTATATGGATTACAGCAAAGTTAATTCCACTATTCAATTAGGTTAACAATGTTGAATGTAACCATCAATAAATTGTCAAACGCCATAATTTGAGTACTTACAAAAAAATATGGCGAAAGCTAGAGTCTTCCATATCAGGCAAAGGACCTATAACTTCAGGCTGGTCTGATGTTCCATCTCTGAAATCTCATCTTCATCCCAAGGCACACCATTACGTATAGCTATGTTGTGAAATATAGCACACAACATAATCTCACATATGACATCTGGCGCATACATAAGGGCTCCTGCAGCCTGTTAAGGCACCTCCACCTCCCCTTCCAAACACCAATAGCTCTTTCAACAACCAACCTGGTGGAGATATTGCAGAATCGTATGCAAGCTGTGACTCCATTTCTGGTTGTGCAATGGGAGTGAGGAGAAAAGGCCACAGAGTGTATGCACAATCTCATAATATTGGATTAACCTTAACAGTTGTTTGCATTTTAAGCACACTGAGTGTCTAAAATATCCACAAACAGATATTGTACATGTGCTAACAACACACTTCCAGCTCATAGCACGATACATATTACCCACAGTTCAGTTATGGCACCAAGCTAGAATAGTGAACCTGTGTTTCCACTGAATGCTGGAATGTGCATAAATGTCTGGATGTGGTTGTATGTAAGAAAACATAGAAAGAAATGTATTTTTTTTAAAAATCATGATTATGAGCATTGAAGAGCTATACATCACTACAACCACATGTTAGTCTTCTAGTTAAAATTTGCCACATTGTGCAGGTGCGCATTACATACGAATCATGAGTACATCCAGGATATTTTGCAACTAAACATGCCATTTATTGATTGAAATTGCCTTCTAATGTAGAAAATATGCACGTTGCTCCCACTAGCAACAATGGAAATTTATGTGCCATCGACACCCTTATGACATTCAAAAAGCTAGCAATGGTGTAAAATGCTAGCTTACTACACATAAGCGCTTCCTCGTTCATTGTACATGTTTAAATAGGTTAAGACACCTCAGGAACGCCTTTATCACCACCTTCAGCACACAGCAAGAGGACACCAGCCACATCGCTGAGGCAGCGACTATATGCGTCTGAAAAGTTCCAGATGCACAGAACTGTAACACTGCTAACAACTTTGTCAGAGATTATATTGAGAGAGAGAGACTAAAAGCTAGACAGGCAGACAAACAAAAAAAAACTGTAACCTATAACTGCATCCTTGATAGCAAGTTACAAAAATCTTTATAAAAGAATCAGTAACCTAGAGGGTAGATTTTAATACATTAGTGTTAGACACACACTTTTAGGAATACAATTAAGTATATGTTTTCTATAAATAAATCTTAAAACAATATATTCAACAAACATTCAGGATGATACATGTTTGTTTAAAAAAAACAAAAACATTTTACATTTGAAGTCTTTAAAATTATTAATACAAATTGTGTGCACACATATATAAAAAAAACTCATATTTGGAACTTGGTAAGCTGCTCCAAAAAGCAGCTCTGTCTGGTTCTTTACTGTTTTTTATACGTTTTTAACAGTCATCTCTGTGTTTGTTTGTTTTTCAAAACAAACCCATGCCCTGGCTAACTCAGATTTGTTTTTATGGATTGACTGGATTGAGGATCTGTTTTGGGTTCCCGGGGGTTATGATAAAGGCTCGGCAGAGTAGCATAAGCTGGAGGGTCTTATATAGGGTCTGCTCATGAGCTGTATTGTAGCAGACAGGAATAGACTGACCTGGGACAGACTGGACTCGAACTGGACTGGACAAGAATGGAATGGACATGATCTGGACTGGACCAGGATTGGACTTGACAGACTTGGCTTGACTTGACCTGGACTGGAAAATGAATGGAACTGGACTGGAAAAGCGTGACTTAACCTGGACCGTGCCATGACTGGATCTGGACTTGACAAGCTTAACTGGATTGGACTTAACCAGGACTGGATCTAGACTTGACTGGACTTGAACAGGACTGGATCTGGACTTGACAAGTGTCGGTCCTTTAAGGCAATGAGATGATTTAGGTAAGGATGTCCTTACTCCTTCTTAACGAGGGACATTAGAATAATTTCAAAAGCTGGAACAGATGTAGCCAAAATATGCATGGAGGCTGATACCTTTGGAAGGAGGTAATTCTCTGAAGAATAAGGACCAAAAAACAAATATTTAAGATAGTGGGTACTATGATCAGATTCGATCCACAGAAGTAGTCCCCTTTGGAGTGATTCAGTTACCAATGATTTTCTAAAAGAAGGAGACTTCACAGAACTGGCAGAAGCCACACAGATGGGATCATTTATATTATTAGACTCAATGGGGTAGATCCAGAACTACGTTTGCCGTACGTTTATTCGCGGAGCGTATTTTCGTGCGTGTAAATTCGTTACACTCCCCTCGGCACACCCCTTGCACGGACGTATTTTGTCAAGATACGCTTTCCAACCCCTACCTTAACTTTTTCCAACGTAACCGCAGTCATACGAACACGTACGTATGGGCTGAACGTTTTTAAGCAGTTAAACACGCCCATACTGTACACTTTAAATACAACCCCCCGCCTACGTCACGTATTTCACACGTAATTTGGACTAAAGTAAAATTGGCACGCCCACACATAAGTATTTACGTGACACATACGTGAATGGCCCATACGTTCACTATTACGCTACGTTAATGTGCGTATTTTCTATTGTGCGCATGTGCAGTGCGTACAAAACAGCGATTTTATGTCTCTGCCACGCGTAAATTCGCTCCGAGGCGTAGTTCTGGATCAGGCCCAATATTGGTAGAAACCTCTTCTATTAGAGGATGTGGTGAATTGTTGACTGTACAATTCTTAGACTTTGGGAAACATTGAATTTGGACCTCTGCTGGATTCATACAAATTTTTAGTTCTGCAAGGTTATACATGGACTTGGACTTCAGGGATCACAAAGGATATGTTCTTCTGTACAGCAATTTAACATCAGGAACGGATTCCATCTGACGATTCCACTCATTAACTGGAGAACAAGACATGGCAGCTTTCTCATTGATGGTATCCGGGTATACAGAGTATTGTACAGGAAGGCCAGTTTTTCTTTGAATAGAGGTGAAGCGGGTTAACTTGATTATGATACTTTTTGTAGCAGGAGACACCCCATGAAAGGGAAGAAGACCAATCAATGTGGGGATTATGATGCAGCAACCATGGTAGCCTGAGCACTAGAGGAAAACTGATCTCTGGAAGAATCAAGAAGGAAATAAACTAAGAATTAAAAGTTCATATTTTAAGAGACACAGGACAGGTTTGATGGCTAATAGTTCCTCCTGGAATGCACCATTTACCACAGTAAAGCAGCTGAATGGAGCAATATTTACTGTAGGAATAGAAAAATCTTTTACTACTTTGGCAGAAATAAAGTTTCCAGCTGCTCCAGAATCCAGGAGGACAGAAAGTCCAGAAGACCTTTGAGAGTACACAAGAGTAGCTGATAAGACACAGTCTCTATTTAATGAGGAATGAACAGCCATTCCTCATCTGACCGCCTGAATGTCATCTATGGATGCCTGTTTCCTTGGGCGTTTGGGACATGCTTGAAGAAAGTGGCTTACATTGCCACAATACAGACATAATTTACCCTTAACATGACGTTCACGTTCCTTGGGTGTCAGACGGGTTCCATCTAGTTGCTTGGGTTCTTCTGGCAGAGAGGGCTTGGAGACCGGGCAGGATAAGAAACTAACTTAAAATGCTGTGGTCTTTTCTAAACCCCGTTCTCAGAGGCAAAGCTCAATGCGATTGCTCATCCAAGGTGGTGGGCATTTTCTTAGTGGCTACTTCATCTTTGATGCAGTCAGCTAGATCCTGCCAGAAAATTGCAATCAGTGCTTCCTCATTCCATGCTAGCTCAAACGAGAGCATCTGAAACTGGACCATATACTCTATTGCCCTACTGATTACCTTGGCATAAGCAGAGGATGTCTGATGCAGCTGAAGTGGTACGGCTGGGTTCATCAAAAATTATTCTGAAGGTTGCCAGAAAAAATCCAAGATGTGAAAGCAGTGGATCTGAATTTTCCCAAAGTTGACCGAATACCAAAGAAATTATGTAGGCAGCCTTGGATTTTTCAGTAAACAAATTTTCAGGCTGTAACTCTAAATGGATGCTGCACTGGTTCAAAAAGCCTTGGCAAGCTTTAGAGTCTCCATTGTATTTTTATGGTATATTGTATTTTTCTGGGGTAGGAAGGCATAATCTAGAAGGAGATGTCTGGGTAGCAGACATGGCTGGTTTGAGTGCAGCTAGAGAACTTAAGGAGGATTAAAGATCTCTCATCTGTTTAGCTTGTTAATGAAGGCAGTTCATAAGTCGTCCCAGGGTAGCTTCTAAATGCTGAATTCTTTCTGTCATATTTTGGACAGAGGTTGCTCTTTGGTGGTTTTCCCCAACCAGCTCCATCGGGCCAAAACACACTATCATGGATTGACTGGATTGGAGATCCATTCAGGGTTCTCAGGGGCTTGGTAAAGGCTCAGCAGAGTAGTGTAAGCTGGAGGACCTTATATAGGTTCTTCTCATGAGCTATATTGTAGCAGATAAGAATAGACTGGACTAGGGTAGACTGGACCAGACTGGACATAACTGAAAAAGGCTGGACTTGAACTGGACTGAACAAGGACTGGACTTTGAAATACTTGGCTTGACATGACTTGGATTGAACCAGAACTGGAACTAGACTGGACAAACTTGACTTAACCTGGACTGCGCCAGGACTGGATCTAGACTTGACAAGCTTGACTGGATTGGACTTAACCAGGACTGGATCTGGACTTGACAAGCTTAACTGGACTGGATCTGGACTTGATAAACTTGGCTGGACTGAATTTAACCAGGACTGGATCTGGACTTGACAAGCTAGACTGGACCGGACTTTACCAGGACTGGATAGACTTGGACTTGAACTGACTTGACAGGCTTAACGTAGAATGCTGCAGCACTGTTTAGAAAGCAACCAGACACCTTGGGGTATATTTACAAAAGGCGATTTTGGCCAAGTCACCTCAACTCCCGTGAGTTTGGAGGCGATTTGGCCATCACCGTATTCACTAAAGACAAAGTCCCATGACTTTTGCATTTAGCAAATTCAACTCGCCAAACATCGCGGGACAAAATTCGTCCAGATGTTTGCCATTCAAAACATACAGCTCACCGGATTCACTAAAGGCGATTTGTATAAATCGCCTTTAGCTCGCCGGCAAATCACTGCAAAGCAACTCACAGACTATGTTGGGCGCTTTCAATAAAAGCGCCTCACACAGAGCCTGAAAAATACATGTCAAGCTATTTGATAGCACAGCTATTTGTTTTTCTGTGTGTAAAATCCAAGTGCAGCATACTTGAAAGCCTTAGCCATGCTGTGCTTATAGAACTACAAGGCTAAGCCTTGTAGTAATATCAGCGTCAGCATGGTAAGACTTCTAACCATGCTGCACTGTGTTTGGTGCATGTAAAAAAAAAAATACAGTCAGCACAAAACATACAGTTATACATTACTATAAGCATGTACGTAAAATAAACATTTTCCCTTGCTAATAATTCCCCCTATTGTGTGCACTTACCTCCGGTGGCCGCCGTGTCCTATACTAAATGTATCGCAATGTACTGTATGGTGTAGAAAAATAATACAAATTTTTCTCCCTTACCGTTTGCTGTCATCATTCTTGGGAAGACTTTCTTGATGAGTTGAATCTTCTCCAGTTGCTTGGAGACTGTCCTCCGGTTGATAGAAGTGGCATCCCTGGTGTTCTGTTCCGCTCCTCTGCCTCTTCGGTACTTGACACGCGGACAGGCTCCTGCTTCTTCTTCCGTGGTGTTCCTACTGTCCATTCGGTCGCTAGGGGGCAGCCTTTAATATTAATGTTGACGTCAGTTACACTAGGGGCTCTAGTGTTTCTGACATCATCATTAATATAAAAGGCTGCCCCCTAGCGACCGAATGGTCAGTAGAAGCGCCATAGAAGAAGAAGCAGGAGCCTGTCCACGTGTCAAGTACCGAAGAGGCCGAGGAGCGGAACAGAACGCCGTGGATGCCACTTCTATCAACCGGAGGACAGTCTCCAACTTGAGAAGATTCAACTCATCAAGCAAGTCTTCCCAAGAATGATGACAGCAAACGGTGAGTGACAAAATTTTTTACTATTTTTCTACACCATACAGTACATTGCGATACATTTAGTATAGGACACGGCGGCCACCGGAGGTAAGTGCACACAATAGGGGGAATTATTAGCCAGGGAAAATGTTTATTTTATATACACACTTATAGTAATGTATAACTGTATGTTTTGTGCTGACTGTATTATTTATTTTTACACATACCACACACAGCGTAGCATGGTTAGAAGTCTTACCATGCTGACGCTGATATTACTACAAGGCTAAGCAATGCTTAGCCTTGTAGTTCTATCAGCACAGCATGGCTAAGGCTTTCAAGCATGCTGCACTTGTTTTTTTTTTTTTAAACACAGCGAGTGACAAATTTTTCAAGGACAAATCGCAGTGCTTTTCTATTGAAAAGCATCGCGATTTACCCCTTGCAAAATTGACGCATCTCGCAGGTGTTTAAAAAAATCGCAGACAACTTGCAGCTTTGTGAATTCGGTTAATTCATGCTGCAAATCGCCAGTAAATCGTGGCGAGATCCAACAAATTAAAATCGTTGGGAAAAAAAACGCCTTTTGTAAATATACCCCCTTGAGTGAACTAGTTGTTCTGGCACTGTTTGAACAGTGCTTTGGACACTGATAATAGTGTGCCCTAGCCACGGATTAGTGATTGCTATCATGTGACCACTACAGACAGAATCTGACTGGCTGGCTCAGGTCATGTGATGATCAGAAGATGGCGATGTACTAGATCTGGAAGCATGGAAATAGCTACAAAGGGCCCGTCTGTTAAAGTAAAATATATCATGACATTTAAAAATGTATAAATAAAAAAATCATACTTACCTGCTTGGAAGGGATCATAGGAGTAGATCCAGAAATACGTTTATTCGCGTATTTTTGTGCGCGTAAATTCATTACACTCCTCTCGGCACACCCCTTGAACGTACGTATTTTGTCAAGATACGCTTTCCAAACCCTACCTTAACTTTTTCCAACGTAACCGCAGTCATACGCACACGTACATATGGGCTAGACGAATTTACGCAGCTAAGCACGCCCATATTGTACACTTTAAATACAACCCCCCGCCTACTTCACGTATTTCAGACGTATTTTGGACGCACGTAAAATTGGCACACCCGCACGTAAGTATTTACGTGACACATACGTGAATCTGCATCCAAACTTACCAAGACTTACCACTTTTTCTTAGCACCTTGCCTGACCAAACTGAATGTTGAACCCTATATTAAATCAGCTATGTAAAACTATGTGTATGTAAAAGAGTTGATACAAAAAGATAAAAGAGGAAAGAAGCAATCATATTTAAAATTTATTTTATTCAGCGCACAGTAACATTTATATTTCTGTATTTTTAAATTGGTTTCCAGGGGTACATATAATTAAATTTATTTTCTAATTTAAAAATATTTTCTAATATAATACACAAAATGAAATATGTGTCCCTTTTCGTTTTTTGACACATGCGCGCTCATCTTAACAAATGCATGAATACACTTGCAGTGTGAAGCAAGATGAACCTGAAATAGCCATTCCTCCATGCACAAGATAACCAATTTCCGCTTCAGCAATGAACCAGAAGAAACTCGTACATTTATGAATATTTACCATTTTACTTTAAAATTATTGCGTGTGGAGGCCTTCAGTGTGAGGGAGCTGAGTACCATAATCAAAGTTATGGGGGTCCATTTACTAAGGTCGCAGGACTTGAGCCTTTAGCAAAAGCGACAAGGCAAACATCGCTGGCAAAAAATTGTCCAGCAGTTTGCCTTGTTAAACATAGTGCTTTGCGGAATCACTAAAGGTGATTTTACAAAATCTCCTTTAGTTCATCCAGAAAGCGCTTTTTTAAAAAGTGCCTTGTGTGTGTCGCTTTCATTGAAAGCACCACACACTTTAGCTGAAAAACACATGTCAATATATGTTGTTTTTCACATTTAAAATAACAAGCGCATCATGCTTGTAACCCTTAACATGCATGCGCTAATAGTACTACAAAGCACAGCATGGCTATCTGTAATATCAGAATGTTAAGGGTTATAACCATGCCCGATGTGTAAAAAAAAAAAAAAAAAGCAACACACTATTTACAGTTAAATACATGACTTAGTAACAGTAACAGTATATTATGTATCCTCCTTAGATGTAATAAATAAACAGATGGCCACTCTGTAACAAATTAACCTATGTGTATTGTGTTTTATCAGTGTAAAAAAGGAAAAAGAGTATTACTGACTCACCGTTCTGCAGTCATCTACAGAGTGGCCTGTCAATCTCCCTGTCATTCCTCCTGTCACTCCTCTGCTACTCCCTCCTGTCACTCCCCTTTCACTTCCTTATCACTCCTCCTG
>WWET01001915.1:4546-16739 GCA_011038615.1 Limnodynastes dumerilii | reverse complement strand
TATTAAGATTATTTTTATCCAAACTTCATATGTTCAAAGACATCAATAAATGCAAATGTAATGCCGGTAATTAATGTAAAAAAAAAAAGATGACTATTGAGTTCTGGATTGGATCAATGTATACTGTACTTTACCACACACAAGCAGGACCATAAAACATGCATGTCAGGCAGGGAGTACTGGGGGAGGGGGCTTGTGGCACATGATGGAAGTACTGGGTGGCTAGGGATGGGGATCCTGGGGGGGCTTGAGACAAATGATGGGGATCCTGGGGGAACTGGAGAGACATGAATACTGGTGAGCTGAAGATGAAGAGGAGGAGGGAGATGAAGAGGAGTAGGAGCTGATAAAAAGAATTTAGAAATGGTAAAGAGAATGTGGCACTGGAGTACATCTAATGTATCTGTGTCTGTGTGTGTGTATGTGTATATATATATATATATATAATGGTTTAAACTTGTATGCACAGCTGCGCCCCCAGTGGTTTGACTACGCCCCCTGTGAGTTGGCGCCGTGCCACCGCTTCGCAGCAGCACAATCATACCTACTGCATACCAAGATATTTATATCAATAAATAAATTAAAAAAACAACCAGGGGGCGGGGCGCAATTTTGGGATTTGCCCCAGGTTCCATTTACCCTAGATACACCCCTGCACTCACCAATAGTGCCATGCTCATTCGTAGTCCAGCGAGCAGTGTGCCGCCCACCGTAGTGTGCCGTCCCGCCCACCGTAGTGTGCCGTCCCGCCCACCGCAGTGTGAATCAGAGCGCACACCAGAAGCTGTCACCCTGCAGCGCACCAGCCTGTCACTCGCCTGTCTTCAGTGGACCTGATCATACAGGCTGTTTGAGGTGCGCTGGACTCCACTACCCCTCCCACCTTATATATAAGTGGGTTCGGTTTTCATAAAACCGAACCCACCCATAAAATCACCCATAAAATCTGAGTACCGAGCAAGTCTGGCTTGGTACTCGGTACTCTGGCATCGGATCTCGCAAGATGCCATTTTATGTTTTTGTAGATCAGTATGGTATATATATATATATATATTTAGAAGGAGCACTGTACAATAGATTTATTACCACTCCTAACAAATAACATTTTTCCTGCTCCTAGGTCTGCCACCATATGTGTGATTCCAATGACCTGTGCCTCTCCATTTTTTTCCAAAATGTGTTATTTTTATTCTTTTAGTATTTTATTTAAATAAACTACTATGCTGTGTTTAGGTGTAAGTCCTATTATTACCATTAGGGGGGGCAAGCTGACCTTTTACACCTGGGCCCATGAACCTTTAGCTACGCCCCTGGGGATGGATTTGATAGTGTTGTGCATAGGGATGGTAATGGCTTGGATGTTGCTAATAGAGATGGAGGTATGGATTATTTGATGAGGTTGGGGTTGCAGTTGGGGGTCTTGAAAAGCTTGGGGTAGAGGAGTGGAATAGGATAGGGGAGTGGAATGGGATTGTGGAGTGGAATGGGCTTGGATCAGGGGTTGGGTTTCGGACAGGGAATTGTCTAGTTGTGAAGGTAAATATGTGTACATTAAATGTGCTTCAATTCTTTGTAAAGAGGCTGCTATATTACCAATATGAGTAAGCATGAAATTTCTATTGTTCCTAATTTAAGTTATAAGTATCTCCATTCTGTCAACATGTTGGTTTTGAGGATCAGATCAGGTTGGTTTTGGTTTTGAGGATCAGAAGGTGATACTGCCACACCAGTGGCTTCCATTCATAACTTGATCGAGATGGAATTGCAAGGTCTTGCAATCAAGACAGGTTCACAGTAGCAGTTATGCATCCAAAAGCAGTTGTGCTTCGCTTCAGTAATGATCCTGCATATATTATTGAACACATTTAAAAATAATCTAGGTTGCATATATAAAAATGTTAGTAAAGCAAGTGTTAAGTCTGCATCAGGAACCACCCAAAAATATATTTTTTTAAATAAAATTACTATTTCTGTAAATGGCATTTTTATGCGTCATTAGAATGCAATATTCTTTCTTTATTTTCATCTTAGGAAATTTACCAGCTGATGCATTTTAATTGAAATGTGAAGGGGAACCACGAGTAGAGTCCGTTACACCTAAAGCCTCTTCCATGGTCACGGTTCCCAAACCCAGCTGTTCAATTTCTGGGAATTGTAAAGAGCCTGGCAAAGGGTCATCAGCATTGTTTGTTTGAAACTCATGCCTATCCAGGATCTTTTCCTTAAATCTTGCCATCTGCTTTATATAAAATTAGATGAAGGTTTGTAAAGTTTAAAAACCATATTTTTGCTAAATTAAAAATATCAACATCCAAACCAATGTAAACTGCCATTTTCAGTTAAAATAAATAAATAAATAATAAAATAAACACATTACAGCTTAAACAGAAGTAATTTTTTTTTATAACAATCAATGTTCATCGTGTTGGAGCCACAGCATTATTTCTTGAGTGAATTTCTGTCCATATTCTGGTGCTACTCTGTGGGGTTATCTGGCCCTCACACTGGTATAAACCTGCCATCACACCTCTCACCAGAATCTCAACTTCCTCTGGCAAAAATTTGGCTATCTGCCCCAAAGATGTGGTCTTGGCATTATGACCAATCAACACACAACAGCACTGGCAAATGTGAGTTGGAATATATAAATATATGTAAAAATCATGTGAGAACACTTTCTTGCATATACGTATATAGGATACTCATTTTCTTAATTAACATGGCTATATAGCTTCAAAATGTCACATGCAGTGGCCTTTAGTGAGTGTGCTTGCTTCAGTTATAAGTAATGTGTACGGAGCTGCAGAGTTGCTCCATACTGTACAAATGCGACTATGAACCTTGCAACTCTAGATAAAGTGCATACGTTAGTGTTGCGCATATGTGTTTTGCACGCACAAATTGTTAATTGAAAAATGAGTTAAAAGCCTTAAGGCGCTTTTGACTGCGCTCCCAAAAATTGTGCAAACTGCTGATCCAGAGTTGCTTTTTTTGCTGTAAAATACCTTCTCTGAATTGGCCAGATAACTTTTGTGTTTGCGCTTTGGTGTTGCAAGCGTACAAACTCTGTATCAGTCCCACAGTGTAAAACAGTAGTCTTAAATAATAAAGAGGAGAATTTCTGTGTTCAAGAGTATTGTTAGATTTGAATGACAGGCAGACAATCAGTGTATGGTTATCATCTGATGCGGCCTTTTCTCCATAATTAGTGGTTCCAACTATAGGGGGTGCAATTGGTTCAATTGGTATGGGGCCTGGTGGCTTAGGGGGCCCAGCAATCACCCACTGTACCCCCACCTGTCCTGTCAAAGATCAGCTTATTCTTAAACAGTGCTGAGGAGTCTGTCTAACCAGCGCTACAATAGAGGGTCATGGTGGATTGACAGTTCATCTTCCATGACTCTCTATAGCAGCACTGTGGATACTAGTAATCTGACCAACTACGGACGGTCACCCAACCCTGTCCCAGGAGTCCTACCTGTTCCTGACGGCCGACCGGAACAAACAACGCCGATTACCTCTGCTGCAGAGCCCGACCCTCCTTCTTTCCTGTGAAGGAAGAACCGTTAATGCTTTGTTAGTAAGCTAGAGAGGCCTGTGGAAGGAAGCAGAATGGCAGGGTAATGGTCATCACTGGCCGAAGCCTCAGACCCCCTTTTATCGCCAATGGATGGCGAACGGACGGAATATTTTGCGCGCCTAAAATTCCATCCGTGGCCGTGGGATACGGAGCACCCAAACCAGTAAGGTGTATTACTCACCGTCAGTCTAGACGTCCCCAACCTCGATGTACGCGGCCCTGGAAGAAAACACAGCAGCCTACCACTAATCTGCAGTATTCTATCCACCACTTACCTGTAATCAACCTACCTGGTTGCTCCTGTACGAAAACCTCAGCTCGCAGAGGACCCTACTCACCACTTACCTACCGTGACCGTATCTCTAACAACACGATAACAGATTAACAATAACACAAGGTTCCTTATCAAACTATCAAACTAAGGGTTAAGCCCTTTACAATAATAATAACAATTTTCTAGGCACTAACAAACCTCTGTAATAACTCCCTACTTAACAACACGCAATACGTCACCGGTCAATCTTCTGCTGACCTTAGCAGGCAGCGGTGTAAGGTTACTAATTAACCTGGACTCTGCAAGCGACAGGCACACAGGGGTTAACCAAGCTCTGGGATGGCAGGCACACACAGGGTTAATGGCACACCAGGGATTAATCAGTCTTGGTGAGTGGCAGGCACACAGTGGGTTAATACACGGGAGGGGTTAACCAGTCTTGGTGAGTGACAGGCACACAAGTGGTTAACCAGGCTCTGGAGTGGCAGGCACACAAGGGGTTAATCAGCTCGTTGCCTAGGGGAGCCCAGTGCAGTCCGTTCCAAACTAGCACCTGAGCCAGAAGTACACTGAGAGCCTTAAACAATGGTGGTCCAGCGGTAATTGCCCTTTGTTACCTCACCAATCCCCTGCGCTTCACCTTGACACGCCGTTCTCTCTCCTCTTCTTCCTCGCACTTCTCTCTCCTTCCGTGACGTTCTCTTCCTGTGTTCTGCTGCTGGGGGGCGGAGCCAGTGACGCGGCGGCCGCTGATTGGCCTGCTGCGCCGTCAGTCTCCCTCTCCACAGAGGGGTCCTCTGACGTCATACCTCCCTCCTGGACCCGACCTCCACTCCGTTGCAGCAACCGCGGCAGGCCCCCTGTCATCCCCACATTTCCCAGCCCCTTATCCTTTGTGGTCCTCACAAATTGCGATTGTAGCCACACGAAGTCAGGGTCCCGGAAACGAGGGCCCGGTCGTGCTTGGGTGCTCCGCTGCGATCTTCTGGGGAGAGGGTCAGGCTGTTCCTGGGGAGTGTTTACCATTTCCGACTGTGAATGTTCCTGGCTAGGACCTAAAGGCGCAGGGATCCACCAGTCCTCCTCTGTTGGCGCTGTGGCCGTACCCAACTCCTCTGAGAGTGAAGGTGGAACATCTTCCTCTGAAAACCTACACGGTCTGAGCATGTTACGGTGTAGAGTGCGGACCCCTCCACTTCCGTCTGCTGGACTTACCTCATAGACAGGAATCTGGGGAGACACCCTCCTTTGAACCACATACGGCATCACTTCCCACCGCTCGCTCAACTTGCTTCCCGGTCTCTTTACTCTGACGAGAACCCGCTGTCCTTCCCTTAGAGGTTCCACTGGGGAGGATTTTGGACTCACCCCCGGCCGAGACTCAATCTGTTTCTCTGCGATCTTCCAAGCAGTCTTCAGACGTTTCCGTTGCTCCCCTGTCCAACCTGCCATGGACCAAGTTTCTCCTTCTTTGGGCAAGGACAACACTAAGTCACTCACCTCTTTCGCCGGTCTCCCAAACAGCAAGAAGTATGGGGTGAACCCCGTAGTGTGGTGCACTCGGTTGTTATACACCCACACAAGCTCTGCCACGTAATACGTCAAGTGTCTCTTCTGTTCTTCCTCCAGCGTTCTCAACATCTGGAGCAATGTCCTGTTCACAGGCCCCGTTCCCCTGGGGATGATACGGAGTGGTCCTGGACTTGCGTATTCCATAGATTCGGAAGAGTTCTTGCACTAGATTCCCCTGGAAACAGGCCCCCTGATCCGAATGTATCCGTTCCGGACAGCCATATGGCCGTATGAACTGATCCACGAGTGCCCGGGCTGCCGCTCCTGCTGTTTGATCCCGGGTAGGCACTACAACTGTAAACTTGGTGAAATGGTCCGTGATAACTAATGCGTAGCGATGTCCACTAATGGATTCCCCAATCAAGATGTAGTCCATCATCACTAGCTCCAACGGCCTTCCGGTGCAGATGCCCTGGGCTGGGGCATGCTGTTCCGTGGGTTTCACCAGCCCACAACGAGGACAGTTCCGACACACTTCCTCCGTGATCCTCTGAAGTCCCGGCATATAATACCGCTTTTGCAGCCAAGCATACGTCTTTGCGGAACCCAAGTGGGCTCCCTCTGCACCAAAGCTCTGTCACCAAAGCTCGTGCTTGTTCCATCGGTACCACTATTTGCGGCACCGTTCGTAGCTCTTGTCCCAGGTACACGCGCCGACAAAGCACTGCTCCTTCTAGGGCCAGCCAGTCCCAATTGTGCAAAATCCGTCGCCCGCCTCTTAATAGTTGAGCCCGCTCCGTCGTGGATGGCCAGTATCGTTCCTGTTTCCATTGTCGAATCTTCTTCAGGTCCGGATCCTCTTCCTGCACCGTGGCCCACTCCGCCGTGGTTTTCGGTACCCTGGTTACCACCAGTAGGACTTCTTGCCCTGGTCCTTCTTCCTTCGATGGTTGCCCCACTTGGGTAAGATCCGGTATCTCTTCCCCCTCTCGGTCTTCATCTCCCGGGTTCTTGGGATGTGCGATGGGAAATCGTGACAACGCATCCGTTGTTCCGGCCAAGACGGTATCGCATTTTGTATGAGAACTTGGCTAACCGGGCCACCCATCGCTGCTCCAAAGCCCCCAATTTCGCTGTTCCCAGGTAGGCCAAGGGGTTGTTGTCAGTGACTATTTCAAAGTCTGCACCTGTTAGATATTCAGCAAACTTTTCGGTGACCGCCCAGACAACAGCTAGCAATTCCAGCTTGAAAGAGCTATAGTTGTCGGGATTCCTTTCGGACTCCCTGAGGCTCCTGCTGCCATACGCGATCACCCGCTCCCGTCCATCTTGTATCTGGGCGAGCACCACTCCTAACCCCTTCTGGCTTCCATCCGTATACAAAATGAAGGGCATTTCAAAGTCGGCATAGGCCAGCACTGGGGCTTGCGTGAGAGCGACTTTCAGCTGTTCAAAGGCGTTTTCTTGTGCCATCTCCCAATTCACGGTCCTGTTTCTTATCTTGGTGGACATCCCTCTGAGCTGTGCATTCAAGGGTTCAGCTATCTTGGCGCAATCCCGTATGAACCTTCTGTAGTAATTGACTAGTCCAAGAAATGCCCGTAGTTCCGTAGCGTCTGTAGGTGTCTTCCAGTCCTGTACAGCGGCCACTTTATCCGGGGCTGGTTGTATGCCTTCCCTAGAAACAACGTGTCCAAGGTATTCCAAGCTGGGCTTTAACAGATGACACTTACGAGGCTTGAGCTTTAGTCCATACTGTTCCAGTCGATGTAGAACCAGTTCCAACCTTTCCAGATGTTCATCCAGGGTAGGAGCGAATACGATAATGTCATCTAGATAGATGAGAATCGCTTCAAAGTTTAGATCTCCGAGACCCTTCTCCATCAGTCGCTGAAAGGTGGCTGGGGCGTTAGTGAGTCCGAAAGGCATCCACCAAAATTCAAACAGGCCCATCAGTGTCACAAACGCCGTCTTCTCCCGATCCTTTTCCGCCACTGGGACTTGCCAATAGCCGCTAGTGAGGTCTAGTGTGGAGAAGTATTGGGCTTTTCCCAAAGCAGCAAGAGATTCTTCCACCCGAGGCAAGGGGTAGGCGTCGTGCACGGTACAGCTGTTCAACCAGCGGTAATCCACACAGAACCGTATGGTGCCATCCTTCTTGCGGACCAGGACAATCGGAGAAGCCCAGGGACTTTATTCTCCTGAATAACATGGTTATTCAACATCTGGCGCAGCATGGACTTCACCTCCTGATATAACTTTGGAGGTATTGGCCGGTAGCGTTGGCGGAGCGGCGCCGCTGTTCCGGTGGGGATCTCATGCTCCAATTCTGACGTTAAACCAAAATCCTCGTCATGTCGGGAGAATGCTCCTCGTCTTCTCCACAGGATATCTTCCAACTTCTTTCTTGTAGTCTCATCCAGATCTTCCAGTGGAACGTCCATCTGCTCCAAGATGGTTTGTCCATTCCAATCGGCGGTGGGCCTCTCGTCACCAACTTCCACCGTCATCACCCACGGTGTGCGGGGGTGTGGATGTAAGGTGACCTCCGCCCCGGCCTGAACGCTGTCTTCCTGACACGCTATTACCTGCGCCAGAGTAGTGCCCGCGGGGACTATCTGTGGCTGTTCTCCCACATTACAGAAGCGCACGGATACTCGTCCTTTTTCCAAGGTACACAGGGTTCACGCTATCACCACCCCGCATTCTGCCTCCCGCGGTCCAACAGGCTCTACCAGGACTTCTCGGCCTACCAGCTTCTGATGTGTCCGCACTTCCATGTAAACGATCACTTCCTTTCGGGGTGGGATCTCCAGCGATTGTCGATGGCTGGTCCATATATAACCCAGGGGTCCAGTGGCTTCCTTGACTTCCCCTATCTCCCGTTGCCTTGTGACCCGCAGAAGAGCTTGCTGCACAGGTCTCTGGACTTGGAGGGTTTTCCAATATTCCTTCCCCTTGTCCTGTAGCAGGGCTTGGTCCAGACTCCGCAAGACATTCATCCCCAGGACAACAGGCCCATGGCGCAGCTCCGTGCCTCCCACGATAACGATGCCTTTCTTTCCCAGGATCTGGCCACACAGCATTACCTCCATCCACACCACTCCCACCACTGGGATGGGAAGGTTGTTGGCCGCGGTCAGCTTGATCCATGTTTTAGTATGTGAAGCCCTCAAGTGCGCGTAGTTTTCTCGGAAGCATCTCTCCGACATGCTGGATACCTGCGACCCAGTATCTAACAAGCATTGTAGGTCCGTACCTGCTATCTTGGCGATGGTGATGGGACACTCCTCGCTCAATTCAGCCGAATTGTCTTCTTCTCCTTCCATCTCCCCTGTCCCCTCCCCCGCGGGTGGTCCCGTGACCGCGAGGGACTCTAGTTTAACGGCCTATCTTCGCCCGACCGAGCCTCGGGGCAGTTCCGGGCTAGATGTCCTAGTCGACGACAGGTCCAACACCGTGGACCATCCGGCACCCTGAGAGATTGATTGCGAGCGCCTCGACGCCCTCCTCGATCCCATCCCACGTGAGTTGGGGTACCTTCCTGATTCCGGTTATCTTTTAGTTGTTGCACTTCCTGCCTCAACTGCGACATATCTTCTTGCATCACCTTCAACACATCCCGGAGGTCTCTTACACAGCTCTCCAAGGGATGAGCCTCCACGGGGGTGCCTCCGTTAACTGGCCTCATTTGCTGAAGGTTCACTGCGTAGGTCCCAAAATTTTCATCCCGATTCCGCGCGATGGCGTCCGTCAGGACTTGGTGGAAGGTCAGTCCCTCATTCACTGCTGTCCGGTCCCTCAAAATTTGCCGCAAAGGAACATGGTACAGGCCCATGATCAGCTGGTCACGCAGGGTTCGGTCGGGCCCTCCCAAAGCTGTCCTGTCCCTCTTCTGTATTTCCAGCAATAGTTCTTGCAGTGCATTGGCGAAGTGGGGGATGGACTCGTCCTCTCGCTGGACCCTTCCGAAAAATCTCTGTTTCAGGGTTGCAAGCGATGAGGTGTCCCCATGGACGTCCTGTAAGATCTTGACTATCTCGTCCAGGGTGTACCGCTGTCCCGCAGTGCCCAGTGTGACGGTCTTCCGGGCTTCCCCTTCCAGCGACTGCAGCGCCAGCTCCGCCTGGAGAGACGAGGCCACTTGGTATAGACGCATTGTCCCCCGAAGTCGTTCCTCCCAATCTGCCAACAGCATGTTCTGCCCATCATATTTTGGGAGGTGGGCCAAAATCGCACCCAACGGGACCGAGGGCGCCGGTACCTCTCTGGACCCGGACGGCTGGGGTGCTCCCGCACTATCTTCATCAGTGAACATCCTGCTGACTACGCCAAAATGTGGATACTAGTAATCTGACCAACTACGGACGGTCACCCAACCCTTTCCCAGGAGTCCTACCTGTTCCTGAAGGCCGACCGGAACAAACAACGCCGATTACCTCTGCTGTGGAGCCCGACCCTCCTTCTTTCCTGTGAAGGAAGAACCGTTAATGCTTTGCTAGTAAGCTAGAGAGGCCTGTGGAAGGAAGCAGAATGTTAGCCCACTGGCAGGGTAATGGTCATCACTGGCCGGAGCCTCAGACCCCCTTTTATCGCTAATGGATGGCGAATGGACGGAATATTTTGCGCGCCTAAAATTCCATCCGTGGCCGTGGGATACGGAGCACCCAAACCAGTAAGGTGTATTACTCACCGTCAGTCTAGACGTCCCCAACCCCGATGTACGCGGCCCTGGAAGAAAACACAGCAGCCTACGACTAATCTGCAGTATTCTATCCACCACTTACCTGTAATCAACCTACCTGGTTGCTCCTGTACGAAAACCTCAGCTCGCAGAGGACCCTACTCGTCACTTACCTACCGTGACCGTATCTCTAACAACACGATAACAGATTAACAATAACACAAGGTTCCTTATCAAACTATCAAACTAAGGGTTAAGCCCTTTACAATAATAATAACAATTTTCTAGGCACTAACAAACCCCTGTAATAACTCCCTACTTAACAACACGCAATACGTCACTGGTCAATCTTCTGCTGACCTTAGCAGGCAGCGGTGTAAGGTTACTAATTAACCTGGACTCTGCAAGCGTCAGGCACACAGGGGTTAACCAGGCTCTGGGGTGGCAGGCACACACGGTTTTAATGGCACACCAGGGGTTAATCAGTCTTGGTGAGTGGCAGGCACACAGGGGTTAATGCATATGGAGGGGTTAACCAGACTTGGTGAGTGACAGGCACACAAGTGGTTAACCAGGCTCTGGAGTGGCAGGCACACAAGGGGTTAATCAGCTCGTTGCCTAGGGGTTAATCAGGCTCTGAAGAGGCAGGCACACAAGGGGTTAATCAGCTCGTTGCCTAGGGGTTAATCAGGCTCTGAAGAGGCAGGCACACAAGGGGTTAATCAGCTCGTTGCCTAGGGGTTAATCAGGCTCTGAAGAGGCAGGCACACAAGGGGTTAATCAGCTCGTTGCCTAGGGGAGCCCAGTGCAGTCCGTTCCAAACTAGCACCTGAGCCAGAAGTACACTGAGAGCCTTAAACAACGGTGGTCCAGCGGTAATTGCCCTTTGTTACCTCATCAATCCCCTGCGCTTCACCTTGACACGTCATTCTCTCTCCTTTTCTTCCTCGCGCGCTCCTCTCTCCTTCCGTGACGTTTTCTTCCTGTGTTCTGCTGCTGGGGGGCGGAGCCAGTGATGCGGCGGCCGCTGATTGGCCTGCTGCGCCGTCAGTCTCCCCCTCCACATCCGGACACCTGCTGGAGCCACTGCACTGCCGAGCGGAGGGGTCCTCTGACGTCATACCTCCCTCCTGGACCCGACCTCCGCTCCGTTGCAGCAGCAGCGGCAGGCCCCCTGTCATCCCCACAGCACTGCAGAGAAAGATTCCACTGTAGTGCTGCCTCTGCTTTCAGTTCCTCTGATTACTCCACTCTAACTCCTCGGTAGTGGCTAGATCTCCTTCAGAAGATATGTATTCCAGCACTCTATAGTGCTCCTTCGGGTGTGTGGGAATGAGCAGCTAAGTGTAGATAGCATCCCAAAGCACTATATGGTAAGACAGTATAATAATAGTGGCTAATATCATTCTAAATTTCCTAATGTCACTGTGCAGCATAAATGTTATGTCAAATTCAAGATGTCCACGTATATTAGGTAATGGTCCTTTTGTATGTATTATAATCAGTCCAATAAAGGGGAGGGTTAATATGTGACTGTAGCATGTGGGCAGAGGGGGGTTAATGTGTGGCTGTAACATGTGGGCACAGAGGGGGGATACACAGAAACATAGAAAGTGACGGCAGATAAGAGCCACATGGCCCATCTAGTCTGCCCCTTTGTTTATTGAAAACTATACTGACCCTAGACCCTATTTACCCTCAATTTGGTTTACAATTTAGGATAGCCTTATTACTCCAACCATGTTTAAATTGTTCTACTGTATTGGCCTCAACCACCTCAAATGGGAGAATATTCCACTTATCTATCACCCTTTCATTGAAGTAATTTTTCCGCACATTTCCTTTGAATCTACCACCCTCCAGTTTATATTCATGCCCTCGTGTTCTATTACACCTTTTCTTTTGAAAAATGGTACCCTCCTCTAGCTGGTCACAACCCTTGATGTATTTGAAAGCTGCTATCATGTCCCCCCTCTCCCTTCTCTGCTCCAAGCTATACATGTTTAGTTCCTCTAGCCTTTCTTGGTATGATTTGTTACAAAGGCCATGAACCATTTTAGTTGCTCTTCTTTGCAAAGTCTCTAATGTATTTGTCTTTCTGGAGATATGGCCTCCAGAACTGAACACAGTATTCTAGGTGAGG
>WWET01001914.1:277628-294529 GCA_011038615.1 Limnodynastes dumerilii | reverse complement strand
CGGTACATAACAGGGGAGAGGGGACATATCTGGGAACACAGCTGGGCTGTAATGTGTCTGGTCACACAAGGCATAACACGGTACATAACAGGGGAGAGGGGACATATCTGGGAACACAGCTGGGCTGTAATGTGTCTGGTCACACAAGGCATAACGCGGTACATAACAGGGGAGAGGGGACATATCTGGGAACGCAGCTGAGCTGGGCCGGGCTGTAATGTGGCCGCTGTTGCAGAAGGAGTCAGAGCTGCCGTTCCTGTGCGTCTGGATAACAGCTCAGCCTTTATTATCTTACACCGGATGTGATCATTACATTCAGGTCTGGATCAGACACAAGGGAACAGATGTACTAAGCTGCGGGTTTGGAAAAATGGAGATGTTGCCCATAGCAACCAGATTCTAGTTCTCATGTATCTATTGCATACTAGAGAATGTCAGTTAGACTCTGATTGGTTGCTATGGACAACATCTCCCCTTTTCCAAACCCGCAGCTTAGTAAATCTGTCCCAAGATGTTCTGAGGTTTGTGACAAAGAAGAGATTATGGCAAGTTTATAGTAAGATTTGTGGAGGGACTTTATCAACGTTGGCAAAATTTTTTTACTAATACCCCAATTGGTGGTACAATTGCTGACAATATGTCTAGAAACAGGTTAGACTTGGGGGGGTTATTTAGTTCCTGTCTCTTGGCCTCTAGGTCTTTGATCTGTTGCTTGAACATTTCGGCATCTTGGGATTTCTCTTTCTCGTATCGTTGCATTTCCTGAGTGCACAGAAAGAATAATTACACACGTGATGAAAATACAGCAGAACATTAAGTAACTATAAGGAATAATGGACATAGCTGTCAGACTGGAAACTGGATGGTCCAAATAATCAGAATATCACACAATGTTCAGTTTACTTCACCATTACCCTCAGGCAGCTTACCATATTATTCATGTACTCTCTCGCCCTGTTTTTCTTTACTTATGTTTTATATTTACCAGAACAGTGTGAAAAGGTTTCAGATTTATATATTTGGATGTTTAAAGTCGATTTCAAGCTGTGTATTAAATGCTGTATTTTGCCGTCCCACCCCCACACACCCAATGGGCCTGATCCAGAGCAACGCTCGCAAGCGAGCGTACGCTCATCGTAAGCGAATTTTCGGCAAAAAATTCGCAATGCGCATGCCCAGTATGACAGCTTCCGGTCGCCCGAGCGTCATGAGCGAATAGCGGGCGTATCGTTAGCGTATTTTTCGCTCGCTGGGCGTATTTTTTTTACGATGGTCGGCTGGGCGCCCGTTTTACTACTGGGAGGCGGGGATAGCCATTTAAATTGTACAGTATGGGCGTGCTAAGCGTATTTTCTCAGCGTATTCTCTGCGAATTTTCGTACGGCCGACGGTCGTACCCAGTGTAGGGTATAGCCGCCGTAAGCAGGGACTTTACTATGGGAGTGCGAGGGGCGTGTAGGTTGATACGACGAGCGTACGTTCGCATTCGCCCGTCGTTGCGAATTTTCGTAGCGCTGGATCAGGCCCAATGGCTCTGCCAGGAGACCAGGAAACATTTGAGGAATTCAGGAGCCTAGATTAAGGTCTTTAGAGATTGGGTTCCAAAATACTGAAAGGCGAGAAATAGATGCTGTATCAAATGAACCTATTAAAATAACTCTATAAAATCACTGGGTGTCAGTAATAATGAAAATATTTTATTAAACAATCAGGTAATAATAAATTCTGGTACCAGAAAAAAAACACTTTCTTATAAGCTAAAAATATAGGTCAGATCCTCAACTATCCGCACATACGATTATTCCATAAGTCAATTTCTGCAACTATATAAATGTTCAAAATAAGCTTCAGACAATAGGCCTGATTCAGAGATCCGATATTAACGATAGTTCTGTGCGTATATTTAGGGTCGGATCGATTTGAGATCCGATATTAACGATAGTTAGGTGCGTATATTTAGGGTCGGATCGATTTTGCAGCAACGCCATGTACGTTGAAGTTAGGGTCGGAAATGTGCCACTTAGATGCGTATATTTGTGATCCCATCGGCAGCGGATCTCTGAATCAGCCCCAATGTGTGGAAACTGCAGCTGAAAGTCCCACTGTCTGATGTGGAATATTGGAAATTTGAGAACCGAAACAGTAATTTCAAGATTCTGTTATTTGGTTTCCAAAATATTCATTTTCTTAATGAAATGCAACTGGAAGGAGCGAAATGCGTTTTGTTCAGACATCTGATCTCTGTCATTTTACAGATGTTGGAAAGCTGAGGAACATTTCTGGATATAAAACTATTCAACCCCAAATCCAGATGAGAGACAATCAATTTGTACATCTCCATTAGCCCTAATGCACATAAACCATCCCAGCAGCTGCTGCAGATCATTGAGTCATGCAAACCCCATGTCCTCACCTGCCAATACTAGACACTGGAGAAACTGGCGCTGTATCACCATCACTTGTACTAAACCGTTCAATGATTTTGTGGTCCCTAAATAACCTTCAGTCATGTTCCTTTAAGCTGCTGAAGGTTGGATCCGTTGTTATGTTATGAGCTGTCATTCATCACAACCTGTCACTATGAGCCATTGCAGCTGTTGCTAGACAGCCGGGATACTCAGCACTCTTGGTGCCAGTGGTATGCGCTTGGTGCCAGTGGTAGGCATCCTGGTTTCTAGGCAGCCAGCCAGCTCTCTAGAACTATATACTGTGCCCTTTCCATCCAGTGCTCAGGCTGCTGGTACATCCGGACACCCCAGTCTATACCATTATCTCTGGTACCTTCAGTATCATAACTGTCTTCTGTGTTGTGTGTCCTGTTTGTTCCTTGGAGTCAGTTTTTGTGACTAGAACCTTCTATCTCACTGAGAATTGCCACCAGGGTCCATGACCTGCCATGGGTTTGAAGCCAAATCTGTCTCACCATCAGGGGATCCACAGTATAACTCCTGCACCCCGGTGAGTGGCTACAAGTAGCATCTGTGAGCATGAATTCTTGAGGAATCCATAACACTGAGGCGAGCTATGCAGACCTCTGTGCATTAGCTAGAATGGACAGACATTCCACAGTCAGTGGAAATTCCTGGAATCACAAAGGTCGGAATAGGTACAGAGAGAGGGAATGCCTATACTGTAATATATGAAGTGTCATATTAGCTGGCCCTGCTCCTATGTCTAGATGAACTGAAATGTGTTCTGATTGGTTAGCACGGATTTTCATACATCTCTGAGAATTTGCAGTGTATAAAAATGGCCGCAAACCAACTGAAACACGCAGAAGGTGAACAAAATGTGAAAGTCTCTGTTCCATTCTAAGTGATGTAAACAGTCGGAATGAAATGATTTACCTTCTTTTTCTCCTCCATGACTCGATCAAGGTCTTCCTTCGCCAGTCTTCTATCCTCTGCCAATTTATCATTCAGCTGTTTCGTGTTGTCCTCCAAAGTTTTCATCTGATCTTGAAGTTTCAGATTAATCTCAGATGCTTCCTTTTCTTTCATTTGTATTTCCCTCATTTGTTTTTCCCTTTCAACTCTCTCCTCTGACAGAGACAACACAGGTAATAAATGAATGTAACATCATACATGTCCTGAAATATCACCCCTTCACCTAGAAAAGACACAGGCAACCTGCGTCTCTCCAGGTGTTGCGAAACTAAAAGTTCCATCAAACCTTGTCAGGTACCAGCTATGCCTTTGATGTTGCATGCTGGGACTTTCAGTTCCACAACACCTGGAGAGCCGCAGGTTGCCTATGCCTGACCTAGAACAAGCCTCCTACTCTATTTGTAATGTAAGAGATCATTTATAATCTACATTATACTGGATTTAAAAATGATTGTTACTCACTTCACTAAGTCTAAGTAATTTAGCCCTTGGGGCCAGATTTGCCAAGCTGTGGGTTTGGAAAAGTGGAGATGTGCCCACAGCAACCAATTAGATTTCAGCTGACATTATCCAGTATATAAAAAGAAAGTGAGAGCTAGATTCTCGTTGCTATAGGCAACAACTCCACTTTTCCAAACCCCCAGTTTAGTAAATCCCGCCCTTGATGTGTATTAAGTGACCCATAACTGCTCTATACACCAACCACAAAAATATTATGTAATGGGGGAAAAAACAGTCATGAAGGAGGACAGGTAAGGGGAACAGACGGTTGATGAATTTTCTCAGTAATCAATGTAAATGATTATTCTCTCACTCTCCCACCAAGACACGCCATCTTCACTGCCATAGTTATTATACTGATACATTTTCCAGGTGATGAATCCCGGTGGTCTTATGACCTGCTCCTTGTTCCTTGCCTCTGCTGACAGAGTTTGGAGCACACACAACCTCACTGCTGATATTACATGATGCAAAATACACAGCTTGTGTCAGAGATTATTCTAATCATTATTAGTGTGTGAATCAGGCACTGATCATGTAACGAGAGGTCATTCACCTTTCATTTTCTTCGCATTTGCATTCAGGGCTTTATCATTTTTTAGAATGTTTTTTCCGATAACGTCTTTGGACTGAAGGTAATCGATCAGGACGGCTTTAGCCTGAAAAATAGTGATCACTCAGATAACATGATATCATTCTGCACCATCAGTGGTGTCAGGGGCGCCCCCCCCCCAAAAAAAAAAGAAAAAACAAACAAAAAAACGTATTATTTTAATAACTTATTGTTATTTATTTTTTTGGAAGCAAAGGCCCCGTGCCGCAGAAGCAAGTACAGGGCCGCCAGGTTCATCATCACATACTGCTGCTTCCAGGCACTGTGTATGTGTTGCTACGGCGTTCAACGGTGCTGTGTTGCCATAGCAACACAGTGCCTGGACGCAGCAGAACCTGAACGTGGCGGCCCTGTACTTGCTTCTGCGGCCCCTTCACTACAAAAATAAAAGCCTGCCAGCCAATTGTGGAGGGGTGGTGTGTGGGCGGCCAGTGGCGCCAGGCTTGCTAAATTTTTTTAATATTTAAAAACCAATAGGCGCAGGGCCCCGGGACCTGCAGGGCCATAGTCAGCCGCGTATACGGACTATGCCGTGGACCGCCTATGAGTGGTGTACAAGATGTGAGCATGATCTGTGTTAGGAGAACTATAAATGTGATAAATAGGAAAGTGTTGAACACTTTTTATCACAATCCCTTCCAATGGATTAAACATATAGAACAATACCTAGGACCCTAAAGCCCTCCAGCTGATGTGTTTCTACAAGTTCATTGATGCTTTGAGGAAAATAAGGTGAGTATTGTGGGCGCTGAGGTATCAAAAAATGATATTAAATAAGTAAATGCAAAAAAATGCAAGAAAATGTGCAGCAACCAAAAAAAAAACATAAACAAAAAACAAACCAGCAAAATATCTATAAAATAAATATCACAAAATTAGTGAGGAAATTTTTGGTGGATAATCTGGAGTTATAGCTCACTGGTCTGAAGGGAAGTATTCCTAATAAAAGAAGTCCCTATTGTCCAATACAATGGCTGAAAAACTCTTCATGCACAAAATTCAATGTAGCAGAAATTATTTTCCAAATTGGAGACAATGTAGACCCCCAGGAAAAAAAAAAGATCTTCTATTCCTATGTTTTCTTATTGCTTCAGAGTATGTACAGCTCCATGTTGTACAATGTTTCAAGGTTAAAAACTTGCAGTGTGTAAAAACAGATGATGAAATTTATGAATAACAAACAAATAAATCAAACAACTTCAAAATCAATATGAAGTATATGAAAGACAATAAAGCATTAAATAGACAGAAAAAATCAAGAAATATATGAACCCCTCAGGGGAGGAGCCGAATTGTGGTAGGAGTGGTAAACACATGGAAGTCCCAGGATAATACACAGTCCCTACCGCAAATGTTTGGAGCTCACCGCCACCTGGCAAGTAGTACCTAGAGACGTGTTTCCACACGGGGTCTTTATTAACCTAGAAATTTGTTTTTTATTAATACATTTCATTATCTGATTTTACACACTGCGTTTTTAACATTGGAACATTGTACAACATGGAGTTGTACACAGTCTGAAGCAATATAACTACTGAAAAGATAGGTATAGAAGATCTTCTTTTTCCCATGGGTCTACATTGTCTCGAATTAAGAAAAGGATTTCTGCATTACAGGACCCTTTCCCTCATGACCGTTAAGTAGTCTGACGTCAGCCTGAATTCCAGACAGCAGAACCAGACGGCTACGTATGTCTGGTATCTCATAGGAGCGGGCAATAAAAGATCATCCATAGATTCGTACCAATCAATCCTTGCAAACCAGTCCCTCAAGGTTGGGGGGGAAGGGGACCTCCAGCACAGGGGAATGACAGCTCTAGCTGCATTAGCCAGATGACGCAGGGACTTCTTGTAGGTTGTAAGAGGCATGTCTGAAAAGGATAACAGCTAAAATGCTGGACCTTCCGGAACATCCTCCCCCAGTATTTTCTTAGAGGTTTCTCTCACGGTACTCCAGAATCTAGCTATAACCGGACACTCCCACCATATATGCATGAAAGTGCCGGTTTCGATTTGACATCTCCAACAATGGGGTGGGTATGTAGGGATCATATAATGGATCACGGAGGGCACTCTGTACCACCTAGTGAGGACCTTGTACTGTGTCTCCATAGTCTGTGCCTCTTCCAACGGTTGGGGCAGCTCTCTATTCCAAATTTCTGTGTATCGGGGAAGATTAGGGAATAGATTTTCCAGGACTAGTTTGTAGATGATGGATATTAAGTCGCGGGGTGGCACATCAGCTAAGCAAAGAGCTTCAAAGGGCCGAGGTTTGCGCCTTGTATCGCCCATCAGTCTCGATTGGGACATAAAGCTGCGTAGGCTCAGGTACAGCCAGAAGTCCCTCTGGGAGAAGGAGAACCTCTGTTGCACCTCCTGGAAGGAGAGAAGTCCGCTCCCCTGCACCAACCGACCGACCCTTGTACAGTGCATTCGTGTGAGTCGAGTATTAGTAGTGTTGCCAAGACCAGGGGGGAACTCTCTGTTGTGGAGCAGTGGGATGAGTGGGGAGTAGCGCGATGATAGATTCTTTCTGTAGCGTAGATAGTTCCAGCAAGTCATGGTGGGCAAGATTGTAGGATGTGAGGACCGGGGTGGGGGCGGCCAACCATGGTGGTGTCTGAAGGGGCACAGGGGAGAAGTGATTCTCTAAAATTACCCACTGTTTAGGCTCCCTCGGGCTGGACCAATCCACCACCCTCGCCAGCATCGCGGACCAGCAATACCCTTGGAAATGGGGCAGCTGAAGTCCTCGCCCTCCCTATGACGATACAAAACATCCTGTCTGAATTAATCTCACGTTTTGATACCTGAGCGCCCACAATACTTACTTTTTTTTCCCCTCAAATTACCTATTTTCACAGGGAGTGGTATGTGTGGTCTTGCTACAATGCAACAAGTATTGCACCTTCATACTGTGTTCACCTTTGCATTCATTGATGCTCTGTCACGTCTCAGATATATCTGTGCTGTATAGACTTGAGGCAAAACACAAATGGAGCTACAAAGTAAATGGGCGTTTCCTCATACTGTTCTCTGATGTCCTGTTAAACTTAACATATACAGCAACCTGTTTATTCTATTTACGGTGCTCGTAGTCGCCTATTCACTGGATACCCCGAACTGCAACTTTACTAATGGCGCTTGTAGTCGCCTATTCTCTTTATGCCCCTAGCTGTAATATACAGTAGTTTGCCTATGTAAATAACGGCGCTTGTAGTCGCCTATTCTCTTTATGCCCCTAGCTGTAATATACAGTAGTTTGCCTATGTAAATAACGGCGCTTGTAGTCGCCCATTTACTCTGCAGCTCCATTTGCAAAATATATAGCCACCCAATTGTGTAATTTAACGGCGCTTGTAGTCAGGTTTTTATATCTGCCTATTCATTTATCAACCGGTACACAAGTTAGTGCTGTGTCTGATTGCAATAGAAATAGGATTTTGCGGGGGTGAATGGATGGGGGATGTAGGACTATATATACAGTAAGGGTGTGCTTAATACCCAAACCTAAATAAAGACCTGAACATAGGTTAAAGAATGCACAGCTAAGTCCAGGGAGCTACTGACTGCTGACACGCATGCGCCATACAGATGTTACATGCTTAAATCTCCTATCGTATGATAGGTATTCTGAGGAAAGGGGCTGTGCTTCCCCTCCGTCCACCAGGGTGGGCAGGGGGAAGCATTTAAATTATACAGTAGGGGTGGGATTAGGTATTTATGAGGTATTTTATTAGGTATTAAGGCACCGTAAGTCACACAAATATCCGCAAGAGAGAGGGGAGTGATGTGGGGGTCTGTATCTGGTCCCTATTTTAGATCATTAATCCTTCTAAACGCAGAACAAAAGTATGGGAATGCTGTTTATGCATTGTTTTGTTTTTTTCTGCTTAGCTGTACTGTGTACGTAGGTGTAACACCCCTCATTTCTGCTCAAGTTTGTGTTTGGATTTGTGTGTCGTTTCACTCAGAGGCTATTTAGGTGTTTTGTTAAACTGGGCATGAATAGTCACTGTGACTATGCAATCTACATACTTACCCTTAGGCATATTGATTATCTGCGTGTGGTCTTTAAAGACCACACATAGTTTTTTAGGTAAGAGGAGGCATGCCACGGCAGCTTCCAGGGTAACATACATAAAGTGGGTGGGGGAAGGGATGTAAGTTAGGCTGGGAGGGAGGACTGGGGAACATCTGTGCATATTTTTCCTCCTTAAGAGGTACATTAGGCATTTAAAAACAGGGGCTGGGCGGGGGAGGGGAGAGGGAAAGTAGATACATGTGTTTCCACACCTACGAATCACATACTTATGTGTGAATCCGGCTTAAGGAGGAAGCTGTTACCTCGGTCTCGTTGGTCTTGTTTAATTCCCAGGTGTGGGTGGTGCTCATGTTTATTGTCACTTTTATTTCATTTTCAGCAATTACTGGGATTCCGCTCTTGAAAGTGACTTCAGTACCAGCTTCAACTGTAAATCCATGCTCCTGGGTGAAACTGCTGGACTCCTTCAGGACTTTGCTGAACCTTAAATAGAAAAAATGGCAACCAATCAGGTTCTAGCGTTCACTTTCCTATTACATACTAGAGAACGTCATCTAGAATCTGAGCTGTGTGAGATGTCAGCTTAGTAAATATGGCGCATGTTGTAGCTTTCTACAGAAAGTCATTTTTATTAGTAACAAATAATAAGTCCCATTAAAACATATACATATAAATAGTAGTAGTTTAGTTAAAAAAGAGGCGGTGTAATGCCTCCTCTGGGAGTGATTAGGTAGAAGTGGGAGAGGGGGGAATGTAGATTAGCGGGAGAGGGCAGGGGGGGAGTGTAATGCCTCCTCGGGGAGTGATTAGGTAGAATTGGGAGGGGGAGGAATGTAGATTAGCTGGAGATGGCGGGGAGAGAGGTGTAATGCCCCCTCGGGGAGTGATTAGGTAGAATTGGGAAGGGGAGGGATGTAGATTAGCTGGAGAGGGCAGGGGGGGAGTGTAATGCCTCCTCGGGGAGTGATTAGGTAGAATTGGGAGGGGGAGGGATGTAGATTAGCTGGAGAGGGCGGGAGGGAGGTAGCGTGACATTTCAGTTTTCATTTATTTGCAAAGTTCACATGGTTCTGTCTATTTGCCATTACTCTCATACTATGTATCGGCACCATCACTGGTGAAACTTCATATATAACCAAAATTATTTTGCTTGCCCATAACAACCAATCAGATTCTAGATGCTATATAACTATTGCATTCAGATAGAATCTGATTGGTTGCTATGAGCAAACTCTCCTCTCTTTCAGAACCCACAGCTTAGTAAATCTGGAGCCAAATGCTTTTAAAAACCAGCAGCTATAGAGAAAAATATATAAACTGACTTCCACCAAAGTCTTGAGACATATAATAGCAACAATATAAATACTATTCTCCAATAGCACTAAATAAGAAGTTTTGACCTTATTCATATGATTGAAAAAAAAAAGTCATTTATATTTTCATATTTAAAATGATGATTTTTATTTGTACAAACAAGGGTAAAGTTTTCACTTAACGAAAGAGGCCACTTGTGCAGGGAATGGCGCTCTTATAGCACAAGATGTTATTAGCCGAAGTTGCTTTTTTTCCCCTGGTAGATAAACAAACGGCTTTAGCGGGGGAGCGGTCCTTACAGCAGAGAGTCTCTCAAGTGATCATCTGCTCTCATATGCGTTTCAGCCATGCAACAAAGGCCATCGCATGGTCAAAACGCGTAGGGTAACAGCTGATCGCTAGAGACTCAATAACATCTCATGTGCGCCACTCCCTGCACAAGTGGGATCTTTCTTTGAAATTGCAAAAACACTTTCAGAACTTTCCACATAAAGATTACCGCTTTCAGTGAAAACTTTCCCCTTCTTTATACCAATAAAAGTCATTGTTTTGGATATGAAAATGTAAATAACTATTTTTATCAATCATATGAAGAAACTTCTTATTTAGTGCTGTTGGAGCAAAGGAATTACATTGTTGCCTTCATATAACCACACTCTACAAATATTATTCTTTACTACTGGGAGGAAGCCGGGGATTGTTTATCACCATGCTCCCTGAACAGCCCAGACACTCTATATTGGTGGATAAGTTTTACAGTGATTAAATCAATGTCACATCCATCACATCTAGCCAGCAGGGGTAACACATGGGGGCGTTTGTTACTTTTGTGTTGCCTGAAGGTTAGACTTTGAACAGGAATCTATTTCCCTTTAGAGTTCTGTTATCACCAGGTTACCTAAGGCCCCACGTGAGGTTTGTGAACTGACCGGGAGGATTATACTGCGGCAGCCACCTGGCTCTACAGGAAGCCGTTTTTTATTATATTCTTTATGTTGACTGATTAAATCCAAATTTATTGGTTCATGGTCTGATTCCAATATTTAGGTATCTACCATGTGTTTTTACAACTACTATGATAATCCACAGTACATGAAAACAGCCATATATGTAGAATATAGATAGCTGGGATGTTTTAATGTATGTGTCACATTTGTTAAGGTGAGGTTTGGCCATAGGCCTTACTAGGAATGTTCCTGGTGCCTGATGCTGCTTTGAGATCACCTAGCAGTACCTAGGTTGTTGACTGTATTCGGTGGTGGTCACTAGGTTCTCTCTGTATTGGGTGGTGGTTACTAGGATCTCGCTGTATTGCGTGGTGGTCACTAGGTTCTCTATGTATTGGGTGGTGGTCACTAAGTTCTCTATGTATTGGGTGGTGGTCACTGGGTTCTCTCTGTATTGGGTGGTGGTCACTAGGTTCTCTCTGTATTGGGTGGTATTCACTAAATTCTCTCTGTATTGGGTGGTCACTAAGATGCTTTCTGTATTGGGTTGTCAGTAGGAGCTATCTGCATAGAAATACTTGTACAGGGGTCACTGCAGCTCTGCTGAAATGACCATGGGTTTTTTTTTTGTATTTAAATAGCTCTACAAAACCCCACCCACATTAGATATTTGCATTACTTACTAAGGTTCCTTATTCTACTGTAGGTGCACTGGTAGAATATCAGAAATAATGGTGCTCTAATCCCTCTTACTTTTTTGTTAGATCTATGTAACGTTTATTGCAGAGTTTTCCCAGGATCCCTCCAAGTTCCCAATCTGTCCCGTTTGTAAATTTCTACAAATGCTCATTACCATATAAAGAGGGACTCGATCACCAGTGACTGATCACTGACTTGTGATGTGCACAGATCAGGACGTTTTGTTGCTTAAAGATACTTAGAAAGTTTTAGGTTTATGTGTGGAAACTCACTATGAATTCTTCCTGGAATTTTTGGCCTTCGTCTTTGAAGGATTTTTTCATGAATATCTGAAGAGCTTCAGTCTCACACTGTCTACTCAGCACCAGGAACTGGTCAAGGGTCTCGGTGGGGAACACGGCACGTTCCTTCATCTTGTTCTCATAATACTGTGTTGACTCTTTGACGGCCGCCTTGTTCTCTGTCTCAGATAATGAGAGCACCACGTCCTCCATACAGGCAGGGTTGGACGAGCTTAGAGTTTCCGTGTACATCTTTGCCAATGTAGCCAGTCCTTAAGGAAAGAACAATAATGACAAATCATTGTTAAACTTTTCTGGCAAAAGTGTCTGAAAAACATTTAGCAAACTTCTTTCAATTTTCAAACAGATTATTTTAAACAATAAACAAAAATATTATAAAATCAATCTATTGTTGTCCTTTTCTCTACCACCAACACCCAAGTTTTTTGGGGACAGTCTACTCACAGGAGACCAAAGAATGAAACCATAAGATTTAGAGAGGTCATCTGACAATAAAATTACAATAAAATATATTTATAGTCCGTCTTCCATAGACGGACGTAATTCAATGAACAATAGTTACTGCGCATGCGTAGTAGCTATTGTACGTAATCTGCGTATCGGTTCGATATGTAGATTGCCTATATGCGGTCTTTTCGAAACGATACGCAGATTACGTACAATAGCTACTACGCATGCGCAGTAGCTACTGCTTATTGAACTACGTCAGTCTATGGAAGATGGACGTAATTCTGGATCCGGCCCATAGTGATTAATAAATTAGCTATAGGGTGGACCCAAAGTTTGAAAATAACAGGAGAGACAGAGGAAGGTCTGTTCTTGAACCAACCATCTTGCAAAGTGAAGGGTTCAAATAAATATGAAATGTATTTGCATGCAGGTATAATAGTTTGCTTTTCCACACAGAACTCAATTTCTGCATAGCTTTATGTTTAATGTGTCATTTAAAGTTGAGCTAAGAAACTTCACCTCCAACTCTCATTTTGTTTTCGCAGTTTAAATTTCATTCCTCCTCAGTTCAACAGGATTATGCCCAAGTGTCCATTCCCAGGTGTTTACTCTCGATCTTCAGAGCAGCCGCCATATGTTAGAATCTAGTATCTATGCATGTTTTTATTACTGTTTTCTTTAGCTGATGCCGGGACACAGTACTGAAAGTGACTCCTTAGTATAAGGGTCTGTGGGGGCCGGAGTTTAGTGTATAACATGGTGGAATGACTGACAGACACATTGGGCCTGATCCAGATCTACGCTTGTGTGTGTTTATACGGAGATAGTAAGCGTAAATTTAGCAGTAAATACCATCTGCGCATGCGCCCAGTGACTACTTCCTGTCGTTACTCGCTGTTTCTCGTAGCTGTGAATAGGGCGCACTTACGCTTTGCTTAATTACAGATGGATGGGCGTGTTTATTTTACCAAAGCTGTAATTACGATGTAGAAACGAAATGTAGACGGGGGAGGAATTTAAATCGAACAGTATGGGCGAGCTTACCAAGTTACGAACAGCGCGTAAGTACGAACGAGCGTACTAACAAAAGGAAAAGTTAAGGTTGGGTGCGGTGAGCATAAGGCGTGGATTTACGAACCTCCGAGGGGAGTGTCAGTGGGAATTAATTGTGTTTACGCTCTGTGTAAATACGAACGGGGCTAGAGCATAGGTCTGGATCAGGCCCATGGACGATATAGATATAGATATAGATATACACACTGGGACAAAGTTACTGATAAATTAGAAGAACTCACTTTTCCCGGTAACTACGGGTATTCCTATCACACGCTTCACCTCAGCTTTCTTGAACATGTATTCACAGAACTTCTTTGACTGGGCCACAAATTCGTGTCTCAGGTCACTCTCAGACACTTCCTCCATTCTCTGAAGAACCTCTTTATCAGCAGACGGCTGATCGAACACAAAGCATTTCCTGCTACTGAAATACATGCGGATGTAATTCCTGGGCTTGTTGTACTCCTGGTTTTTCAGTGTCTTTTCAGCTTTTTGAAAAGGAGAACAAATATTTACATATGTTTAATTAAAAATGTGGTTTCATTTTCATATTATTTTATACTTTGTTTCTATTTGTAGTAAATAAAGGAAGTAACAAACTATAACCATTAAAGTTTTTACATTTTAATGTTGAGTTCCTGCAACATTGTTATTATCTGTTGTATTTTATAAACATAATTTTCATCTGTTGTATTTTATAAAATAATTTTCATTTTATACTTCTGTATTTTATCCAATCCTGTAAGAAATGCTACAGGAACAGGTCACAATACTTACGCATCTTCAGCTTTAGAGCATTCTCCAGATACTCATCTTCGGTGACCGATTGTCCATCAATCACTAGGCCCAAAGTAAAGTCTCTCACAGCCCAGATGAAGATGGGGAAGTGCTCAGAGAATTCCGCCTCCTCGTCATCGTTGTCCTTGGATTTTACTTTGATAAGTTCTGCCAGATCCCCCACAAATCTCAGAGGCGTTAGTTAAGAGACATAACTACTATTTTATCTCTTTACCAGTTTAAAAAATATCTTAGGAAAAAAGATGGCTACAGCAAATAATTTAATGTCCATGGTTCCCATATATATAGGTTATGCAGTTTTATGTATTTAGGTGCAGTTCATATTATATCCTTTGATTGGCCCTGATTTACAGACTAAAACTTTCATTGGTGTGTTTCAGATCTCGAAAGCCTGCTGAATCCAACCCAACCGAACTATCACCTGTAGGAAAATCAGGCTAATGGAAGAACCAGCTTCTAAACTCATCTAGAAAGTTACTGCAGGAGATTACCGCACATTTCTTACAGTCTGCTGTAACCTCCGTCTTCACCCTACAGGCTGACATTGAGGCCCAATAGTCTTGTGCTCCACGCAGGATAAGATGTGCCTATATAACTAGTGTATTCCTATTCAACCTCTTCAAGTCAAGTTACTGGAAACCTGTCATTTAGTAGCCTGTATATTATGCTGGAAGACTAGAAATATTGAATTGCTCCTCCATATACCAGTTTCCAATAACAATATTGTTTTTACTATTATTATCATCATATGTTTTTAAAGGATACTTTAATTTATTAAGTGCATCCTGGTCAATGGTACCCTTGCTGTTATACACCAGAGCACTGCTCAGGAGGATAGCCATACAGAAAATCCGGATGTCATTCTTGGTGTCCCCCTGTAAGAGAAAGAGAATAAGGGCCGGATTCACACTTACCATTTTGTTACTTCTTGCTATTATTTCCGTGTGTATTTTAAGGGATGGTTGAACTGCGCAGGTGTAGTAACTTTTTTACGCAAGCTACGTAGGATTGAGGCACAGAAGTCCATTACGCAGGGATTTGTAAATCGCACTTAGTGAAATACATATGAAGGGTGTGGTTGAATTCCGTACGTCTGTATTTTAGTGAAGGTGGGTGAGGGAGGCATATAAATGGACCGATATCGGCACAGTTTGTCATTCCTATATGTGAGGTGTCACTGTCATAAATCTATCTATCTCTCTATCTATATACATATACTGTCCAGTGACCCAAGGCAGTCAAATATTCTTGCATCCGGGGATAGATGTTCCCCAGCCCTTGATTTCTCTCCTCCTTCCCAAACCTGACTGCCCTTGATAAGCACCAACCTTGCAATCAGATGAAACAAACAGCAAATTTAAAGATTGAAATGATATCAGGTAGATAAACCATTCACTTCTCTCTGTGTTACAGATGAACATAATACAACATCTGCCTCACCTTCTCCACATCTCCCAGACCTTCTGTGTCCAGCAGAACCAGCGTACAGTTATACCTTGTTGGGTGGGGAACGCACCACATCCAGATCCCTTTTGTCTCAGCTTGGACATTGTAGCCCAGATTGAAACCTTTAAGAAATGAACACAAACATTCCTTAGAAGAGCTAGAGTTTGAGAGAGAGTTATATCAAGGTTTGGTTTCATGGATACAGTCTTGGGTTGTGGGATAGACAATAGAGGGTTGTAGGAAATGGAATACCTTTCCAGGGGATGGAAAGGTTATCAGTAGAGTAAACATAGAAAGTGACGGCAGATAAGAGCCACATGGCCCATCTAGTCTGCCCATTTGTTTATTTAAAACTATACTGACCCTAGACCCTATTTACCCTCAATTTGGTTTACAATTTAGGATACCCTTATATTTATCCCAAGCATGTTTAAATTGTTCTACTATATTGTCCTCAACCCCCTCAGATGGGAGAATATTCCACTTTAAAAAAAAACAAAGAAAAAAACCACACAAAAAAAAATAAAAATCATGTAACATTATTCCTATATTGTTGATAAACATAAACAGGGTAAATAAAAGGCTACATTGACACTGCCGACAGTCTTGTATTTAATAGTTTTATGTATGTGAGCCTTATGTGTGTTAATAAGAACACATGTGCAGTGATTACAATGACGCAGCAGCTGATGGCTGTGTGTAGTGTGTATGGACGCATGGACTTTCATATGGTACAACAGGCTTCAGCAACCTACAAGTGGTTGAGGGCGACTGTAACTTTTCCCATCCGTATGTTTTGCTAAGCACGCCGTTCCTGCTTGTGAGTCTCTCGTAACTGCATTGGCGCGCTCCTACTGCACATTAGTAGTTTGTGTACAACTCATTTGCATTAAGAGTCTTGCCCCTCTAGTCAGGGGGTCGTCTCGTACCGATGTGTGACTCGGTCATAGGGCAGACAGCCGTGTGTGTGACTCGGTCATAGGGCAGACAGCCGTGTGTGTGGCTCGGTCATAGGGCAGACAGCCGTGTGTGTGACTCGGTCATAGGGCAGACAGCCGTGTGTGTGACTCGGTCATAGGGCAGACAGCCGTGTGTGTGACTCGGTCATAGGGCAGACAGCCGTGTGTGTGACTCGGTCATAGGGCAGACAGCCGTGTGTGTGGCTCGGTCATAGGGCAGACAGCCGTGTGTGTGACTCGGTCATAGGGCAGACAGCCGTGTGAGAGAGACTCGGTTATAGGGCAGACAGACGTGTGTGTGTGTATGTGTGTGAGTGTGTGTGTGTTTGTTAGGGAATTAGACTGTAATGTGGCAGAGGTTGATGTATGTAAAATTGTGAAGAGCT
>WWET01001914.1:232429-243934 GCA_011038615.1 Limnodynastes dumerilii | reverse complement strand
GGTGTGGTGTGGAGTGGAGGCTCCATCAACCCCCTTCATGCTCCCCCCTGTGATGCCACTAGCTGAAGGGCCCTTTGATGTGTGGGACCCTTGGGCACTAGCCCAAACTGCCCAGTGGAAAAGACGGCCCTGGCCACTGAGAGGCGTNGGTGTGGTGTGGAGTGGAGGCTCCATCAACCCCCTTCATGCTCCCCCCTGTGATGCCACTAGCTGAAGGGCCCTTTGATGTGTGGGACCCTTGGGCACTAGCCCAAACTGCCCAGTGGAAAAGACGGCCCTGGCTACAGGCGTGAGAGGCTTCCCTTTGGACTGGTCCGAAGGGGCATTTTTAATGGATCAATGTTTCTTTATTGGTCTTAAGTGGGTCATGGTAAGCTGTGGTGAGCAACTTGGTGGGATATCCTCTGTTTTTAAGTATTTGTTCTAGTTCTGCTGCTCTAGACTTTAATTTGGTAGTGTTACAAAAAATTACTAGGGAATCCGACTGAACAGTTTCTGAATTCTTACAATTCCATGATAACAATTGCAAAAGAAGAAGGAGTCATTAACAAAAAAACATTGGATTTTCTGACAGTCACACACCCCAGGACAGCCTGTTTCTATTTACTTCCCAAGGTCCACAAAGACCCCAAATGCCCCCCCGGGATGACCGATTGTCTCAGGCAATCAATCACTCACCGAAAAAGCGAGCCAATACGTTGATGCCCATTTAAGATCACACGTCCATACTCTACCTTCTTACATAAGGGACACGCAAGACCTGCTAGCCCACATAGAAGACATTTATATCCCAGCTAATACATGGTATTTGATGTTGAGTTTCTCTACTCCAGCATTCTGCACGAGCGGGGGATGCAGGCCATCAAGCATTTTCTTAGATCAGGAGTCCACAGTGCACATGATGTTTAATCCTAGACATTTTATCTTATGTATTAAAGAAGGAATTTTTTCCTTTTCATCAATGTCTACTATTTACAGCTACAGGGCACAGCAATGGGCACAGCTTGTGCCCCTACTTTCGCAAACTTGTATCTGGGCTGGTGGGAGCAGGATGTCATTTTCTCTGAGGCCCATGAGTTGTACACAAAGTGTATACCCATGTGGCTTTGATATATTGACGACATCCTGCTCCTATGGCAGGGTGACCTTGAGACACTAGATGCCTTTTTCAATTTGTTGAATGACAATGACATTAATCTCAGGCTTACTATGAACAGGAGCCTTACACATCTTGATTTTCTAGACGTCACCATCTATGTTGACGATCATAGACATCTGTGCACGGATCTCTTCAGAAAAATTACTGCCACCAACAGCATACTACATAGTACCAGTGCACACCACAACAATGTCATTAATAACATCCTCAGAACCGAGTATATGAGATTGGTCGCAACTGTTGCTCAACTACCAAATTTAAGTCTAGAGCAGCAGAACTAGAACAAAGACTTAAAAACAGAGGATGTCCCACCAAGTTGCTCACCACAGCTTACCATGACGCACTTAAGACAAATAGAGAAACATTGATATACCCCAAGAGAAAGGTCAACAAAACTAATACTGTAAGATTTATTACAGATTATTGTAAAGAATCTAGGAGGATTACTAAGATTCTTAATAAACATATTTCGGTCCTGAGATCAGACACAAGACTATCAGGGGTCATTCAGAAATTTGTACCCATGTGCTGGCAACGCTCTACCAATCTTCGTGACACTCTAGTCAGGAGCCATTTCTTATCTAGGCAACCCAGAAAAGACACCTTATCGGGAAGCTTCCCATGTGGCACATGTAGTACATGCACGTTTATGCTCAAAACCACAGAGGTCAAAGATCAATTTGGGAAAAACCATCTCATTAGACATTTCCTGAATTGCAATTCCAAAGGAGTTGTATATTGTCTGATATGTGAATGCAAATTAAAATATGTTGGCAAAACCATCAGACCATTTCACCAACGCCTAATGGAACACATAAGATCCATTAAAAATGCCCCTTCGGACCAGTCCAAAGGGAAGCCTCTCATGCCTGTAGCCTGACACTTCCTGTCACATCACAATTCTAATCTTAAACATCTAAAAGCCTTTCTGATTGAACAGATTAGATTTGATAGCTGGGGTGGTGACCTCAACATAACTCTCCTATAAAGGGAAGCAAAATGGATTATTGACCTGAATTCTGTATCTCCCTTTGGTCTCAAAGAGAACATTTCATATGTTCCTTTTGTATAGTAACTCTGGGTTAAAGACCTATCTGTTGTGATCATAATTTAGGTCTTTTTGATTTTACCTTTTTTTCTCTCCTAGTCTGCATAACTTTCATTTTTTATATAAATTTTTAACTGTACAAGTAGGTCTATACACTATTATGTATTGAGTGTAATTTTCCAGTGCTTTGGTTATGAAGTCTTATATTGAGCAGCATTGTTTATACATACATGTGGTAGGTTTATCATTATGAGCATGACTGTATAGTTGCAGTCTGATACTCACACCTAACTCAGTTATTCGAATAGGAGACTAATGTCCTCCTAACCTCATGTACTCACCTCATTATAGTATTTACATGATTACTCTACTCACAAGCATTATTATTGCGCATTTCCAATACTCTGAATTTTTTTTTGTATTTACCATATTAGGAATCAAATTAGTTGCGCAGTGTAATCTTTTGTATTTTTTTGTTGTTATTTTTTTGTTGCTGTTCTTTCTCCCCCCCCCCCTTTTTGTACCAAACAAAAAAAACAAAACATAACATAACAATCTCCAGAATTATGCTGCCAGGTTTATTAGTATTGACGCCAGGTACAAAGACCCTATATATCATTTTCATAGCATAACTTTTTTATACAGAGATCGCCTTAAGATATTTTACCAGCGTTCTCTATCATTTAATCAGACACCATAATACCGCAGCGTTACAACCATTGGAAATGACTGTATACAAACCATTTCAACTTTGTATCCTTGTGTATTCTTATTTACCTACTAGAAACATCCACACAGTAAAAATTCATTTTTATTATTTAGTATTTTCTTCACTTTTTTAATCAGTTACTAATTCATGTTTCTTGTCCGGTTCTCAGGTGCTTTAGAAATGGGCTGTCCGATTCCCCACGTGTAGCCTTCAGATATCTGATTGGTCAGCCACCCCTTTATTCAACCACCGCACCTTTTCATGTTCCGAAGTGCACCGGAGGCTCATGGTCGGGACGGTCTCCTTGTCTCTTTCTTTTTTTCTTGTGCAGCTCCCCAGGACACGCCGGCACACACACAAAGGCAGGGTAGGGTAAGGATACCTGCACGGAAGTGCGGAGCGTGGATGTGAGGCTGCTAGTTTACCTGCTATTAGGGCTTCCTGGTCCATTTCTAGTTTGTAGTGCAGTGTTTCCTGGTTTTTTTATGCTGTATATTTGCAACATTATATCAGTGTATTGTATTAGTATATTTTTCTAACTTCCTCTGAAATTTGATACGTATCATGCTTATCCTAAAAGCTATATTTTTTCCATAAATTTCTACAATTATTTTTTTCACCCATATAGAGTGTTTTTTTAATACAATAATAATAAAATATGTATTTTTATTAAGATAAGTGCTGTCTGTCTCGAGTTATATATAAGTGTGCGTCCATGTGAATCTCTTTTTAGGTTGTAGCTATTGTTACACCCCCTTTCTTGTTTTTAAATCCAGTAACTCACAGGATCCCAAGCAGCATGGATTTACTGGGGGAAGATCATGTCAAACAAATCTTATTGAATTTTTTGACTGGGTCAGTAAAGTATTAGATAAAGGGGGAGCTGTAGACAAAGCTTATCTAGATTTTAGCAAGGCTTTTGACACTGTACCACATTGCAGATTGTTAAATAAACTGCAAACTTTGGGATTGGACTTAAAGATAGTTGCATGGACACATTCTTTGTTACAGGATAGACAACAGAGGGTTGTAGTAAATGGAATCTCTTCTGGGGATGGTAAGATAACAAGTGGAGTACCCCAGGGTTCTCTACTTGGACCATTGCTATTTAATATCTTTATAGGTTATATTGCCTGTGGTATCAAAAGAAAATTTGCCTTTTTGCAGATGGCACAAAGATAAGTAACAGGTTGGACACACCAGGAGGGGTACACAAAATAAGGGATGATCTAGGTAGACTGGAGGAATAGTCAAATGTGTGGCAAATAACATTTAATGCCAGTTTCACTTGGGGCACAAAACCCCAAAAGCTCACTATATAATTAATGGCACTACATTAGAAACTACTGAGGAGGAGTGACTTAAGGGTAGCCAATCAATGTAACAAAGCAATGAGAAAGGCAACTCAGATGCTTGGTTGCATAGGTAGAGGAATTAGTAGCAGAAAGAGAGTAGTAGTGATGCCCCTTATAGAATATTGGTACGACCCGACCTCACCTAGATTACTGTGTTTAGTTCTGGAGGCCATATCTCCAGAAGGACATAAATATATTAGAGACTGTGCAAAGAAGAGCACCTAAAATGGTCCATGGCCTGTGTCACAAAACATACCAAGAAAGGCTAGAGGATCTAAACATGTATAGCTTGGAGCAGAGAAGGGAGGGGGGATATGATAGCAGCTTTCATACATAACAAGGGTTGTGACCTGATAGAGGAGGGTAGCATTTTTCAAAGGAAGAGGTGTAATAGAACACAAGGGCATGGATATAAACTGGAGGGTGGTAGATTCAAAGGAAATGTGCGGAAAAATTCCTTCACTGAAAGGGTGATAGCTAAGTGGAACATTCCCCCATCCGAGGTGGTTGAGGTCACTACAGTAGAACAATTTAAACATGCTTGGGATAAATATAAGGGTATCCTAAATTGTAAACCAAATTGAGGGTAAATAGGGTCTAGGGTCAGTATAGGTTTAAATAAACAAATGAGCAGACTAGATGGGCCATGTGGCTCTTATCTGCCGTCACTTTCTGTCCAAGATTGTATCCATGCAACTAGCTTTAAGTCCAACCCTAAAGTTTCCAGCTTATTTAACAGTCTTTGATGTGGCACAGTGTCAAAAGCCTTGCTAAAATCTAGATAAGCTATGTCTACAGCTCCCCTTTATCTAATACTTTACTAACCCAGTCAAAAAATTCAATAAGATTTGTTTGACATGATCTTCCCCCAGTGAATCCATGCTGCTTGGGATCCTGTAAGTTACTGGATTTAAGATACTGTACAATTTGTTCCTTTAACAGTGTTTCCATCAGTTTCCCTGCTACTGATGTTAGACTCACTGGTCGGTAGCTTCCCTACTGCCACTTTTATGCAGTGGGACGACATTTGCTATTTTCCAGTCCTCCTCAAATCTCCCCAGTTATTACTGACTGGTTGAATAATTCAGTTAATAGTTTTGCCAGCATACTTCACCTAAGCTCTTTTAGCATCCTAGGATGTATCCCATCTGGTCCTATCAATTTATGCACATTCAGCTTTAAATGTTCTCTTACTACCTGCTCCTCAGTAAAAGCAGTAGCAATTGCCTCCTTTGTATTAATAGCCTTCCCATTTAAAAATGATCCCTTCCCCTCTCATTTTTGTGTGAATATTGAACAGAAATACTTGTTATGATGATCTGCCATAGCCCTTTCACCCTCAACAAGACTCCCACACTCAGTTTTGAGCCTTACTATACTCTCTTTAGTTTTTCGCCTTTCATTTATATATCTAGAAAAGCTTTTGTCCCCTTTTCCTACCAAGTGCGCCAGTTTTTCCTCAGTTTATGTCTTTGCTGCTCTGGTAAACTTTTTAGCCTCCTTCTGCTTTGCAAATTCTCCTCCCTGTCATCATTAATTTGAGTTTGCTTATAATTCCGAAAGGCCATCTTTTTTGCTTTCACTGTAGTTGCTACCTCTTTTGTAAACCACATTGGCTTTCTTTTTCTGGGGTTTTTCCTAACCTTTCTTATACAAAGGTCTGTTGCTGTTAATAATGCATTTTTTATTACATTTCCCCACTGCTCCTGCTCTCCTTTCATGTGCCTCCACTCTGCCAAAGAATCACTTACACATTTCCCCATTTCCACAAAATCTGCCTTCCTAAAGTCTAGCACCCTTGTGTGCTTGTGTGGCACGTGTCTCTCTCAGTCATTATACTAAACCATACTGCTTGATGATCATCCTAGGTTTTTACCCACACTTACTTCTGAGATTCTGTCACCATTTGTAAGTACCAAATCGAAGATGACCTCTTTGCGAGTGGGCTCTCTCACCAGTTGCTTAAGGGACACTCCCTGTAATTAATTTGAAATGTTTGGAGCTTGCTGAAGACTCACCCCAGTTTACATCAGGTAGATTAAAATCTCCCATGATTATTACCTCCCCTTTTAATGCCATTTTAGCAATGTTTTGCAATAGGACATTGTCCATTTTCAGTATATTGACCATACTCTGCCCGTCAATGTTGTTATAATAACAACTGCTGGACTGGATTCACAATTGTAATGTTGGACCGGATTCACAACCCCGTAATTTTTGTCCACATGGTGGGAAGGGGTGAGGGTCTCTGCTGAGAACGGCCCTATTTCAAAAGGGCTGTTCTCTCCCAGCCAGTTCCCCTTCTCAGAGAGGCAAAGCAAACGATCCATCCCCGGAGCACTGAAGATGGTGCTCCGAATAGTAGGTATGACCTTACCCCAACCTTTACCCTAATCCTTACCCTAACCCTCCCCTTCTGTGACCCTAACCCTAACCCTCCCTTCCCCATGGCTTGACCCTAACCTTCCCTTCACCACAGCCTAACCTTAAGACTCTCCTCCCTGCAGCCTAACCCTAAGCCTCCCTGCAGTCTTACCCCAGGTCTCCCATCCCCACCGCCTAAACCTAGACTCCTCTACTTGCAACCTAAACCTAACCCTCCCTTCAACAGAGCCCGACCCTAAACCTGACCCTAGATGTTACTCAGCTATCTGGTGGTTTATGTGGCGGGTGCGACAGGTCCAGCAAGTGGCGGGTTTGGAACAGGAATGGATAAGTATAAAGATACTTCACCATTCAAAAAAATGATTTCTAAAATAATTGTTAGAGCCATTAGAGCTTTCCACTATCTCTGTTTCTAAAACAGCCATTTCTTGTCGGAGACTGACCACGGTGGGAAATGGGTGAGGGAGGCGGGAGCTAGGGGAGCATCAGTCACCCCAGGGCCACCATCTGAAAATGCAGGGCCCAGGACACAGCTGCGAGGCTCTGCCCCCTATGTGATGCCATCGGTGACGTCACATAGAGCGGGGCGTCGTGGACCAGCTTTAACAGTGGGCCGGTATCCAGAGAAGTTCTTTCACTCACATTGGCCCACTAGTGAAAAACTCTGATCAGCAAGTATCAGCTCCCATTCCCGGCTGTCCTCACCTGATAGCACCGCACACAGGGAGCAGAGGAGACAGGCACCTAATCCTAATCCATGAAGGAGCTTGCTCCAGCCAGTCTGCTGCCACGGCACAGAGCATCTGCAGGGTGCCGCTGGTAGCTTGGATAAGTAGAGCCGCGGAGTGGGGTTGGGGGTGGTAACTGGTTGGGCACTTGGGAGGTAGAATCTGGCAGCTGACTGGGAGGTTTAGGGATATAAGGAGGAGCAATTCTGCTCCCGACCAATGCACATGGGAAATAGCGTCACAACATGTGGACACTACTGCACATGCGTGTAACGATGATTAGCAGAATGGCTTTTATATATATGGCTCAGTTCTTATGCAAGGTCCTCATTTATGCAGATGCGAAAGCATTGTGTCAAAACAGAAAATTAAATGATTCATAAACACACCATTCATTGCATATACACAGTATTTAACAATTGTCCTCCTGGTAGAAAGTGGTATCCCCTCACACTTAAGCAAATGAGTGTTACACAGTTACCTGATAGCAGACATTTGCAGTCGCTGCGACGTGGAGGTCCGCTCACATGTAACTATTAAAGCTGAATCAAGTCCACTATTATTATCATTATTATCATTAGCCTTCATACAAACAAGGCTTTGATTGCATCTCGGGGGCCACCTAAATAAACTATTGCTGCTACAGAACCAGGTAAGTGTCAGCAGGCCCTCATCAGGTTCGGGCCCGGAACAACAGGCCCTGCTGCCCCCCCCCTGATGGCAGGGGTCATTCTCACATCTACGTACTTTGGCTGTTTTACACCTACGAAACCCTACTTTAACTTTAGACCAAAAGCAATCTATTTGACTGCATTAATACCGTTGGTATGGCTAATGCTTTTTTTTTGCATTTTTTGACTTGTCATAATGCCAATCCTGCAGGTCGGAAAGTGTTTGTCCTAGAGAAAGTTACGCCGACCATTAGAGGAGGCGACTTAAATCAAATCTTATGTAAAGAAATCAGATGGATATATCTACTAAATTGTATTGCACCCAGAGGCATTAATGAAAATGTCTCTTATGCCCCCTTCATCTAGGCATTTATAAATACCCCTACATATTTCAAAATGAGAATGGGGTAGATCCAGAACTACGTTTGCCGAACATTTATTCGCGTAGCGTATTTTCATGTGCGTATATTCTATACACTCCCCTTGGCACACCCCTTGAACGTACGTATTTTGTCAAGATACGCGTAAGTATTTACGTGACACATAGGTGAATGGCCCATACGTTCACAATTACGCTACTGCGTGTATTCGTGAATGGCCCATACGTTCACAATTACGCTACGTTACTGAGTGTATTTTCTATGGTGCGCATGCGCAGTACTTACCAAAAGGCGATTTTACGTCTCCGCCACGCGTAAATTCGCTCACAAGCGTTGTTCTGGATCTGGCCCAATGTAATTATCCCTGACGGAGTTCGAGTCTGTGCAAGTGAACCATTAATATCTTGGTCTGTTATAGAAGGACTTGGTTAGAGTCTATGGGCACCCCTAACATAATAACTTGTGTAAAAACATGTATTTGATTAAGTAATTGTTTGGATGAGTAGGAACCAAATATGACCTAATATGGGTAACAGATGATTTGAGTGCCCTTGTAAAATTAATCACGTCCATCCTGCAGATTCTTTGGACACATATGATGTATGACCATGATGTTACATTATAAGTCCTATGTCAGATATATGATACCATGACATGGGAGGGAATATTGTTTTTGTTGACTTTCAATATATCTATGGATATGCAAGAAGGTTATATATATATCTTTGCTATATCAAGGAGGTTATGTAGTAAGTGGTATGGTGTACTGATGGAAGGCACTAGCCCTTTAAATAAATAAATACATTTATTTACCATTCTTGCGTTATGTTTGGAACTCGATATAAACAGGGAATTTATTGTTCTCATTCTTTCTTTCTTTTTTATTGACATTAGAAACAGCTTATACTCAAATATCTAATACATATATAAATATTAGAATGCCCAGCTATGTGGTGTGATCATAAGAAAGTAGTGAAGATGAAAAAGATGCAAATATTATCTACTTTTGTAGTTTCTGTGATATAAATAAATACCGGTAGATGTTTTAACCTTGGGAAAGTAAAAGCTAGAAGTGTATTGTGATGTGCAAATAATAAGTAATGGCCCCCTTTAAAGATGTATATCGGTGTGCAGCATATGCAATGTCCGGAGTAATCCTGAGTCATAACTTTGTATCTTTTTTGTTTCAAAATTGTTGTAAATAAGTACTTTCTACTTAAGATATTTAGGTCTTATGTATTTATAATGATGAATTTATATTTCTATATAATCTTATGTCAGTGTCCACTTTTAATAGGTCTTATACTGTGATTGGTCATCAGGGATATTTAACCAGCACCTGTGCCTGTAATTGTACACCCTTGACAAAGCCATTGAAGGTAAAAACGCGCGTTGGGTATTACACTCATAACTTGACTGTATGAGGACTGCACGTGGATGCGACGGCATGAGACGCCAGTAAGATCGGGCGGCCGTCTACGTGAGATGAACAGTGAGCGATTGCTGTATCTGCTATGTACTATGTATATTGAGGTATTCTTTGTAAGGGATAACTAGGGAGGGCCAGATACGGACCCGGAAGGGAGAAGTGTGGTCTTGCGACCACTAGTTGTTTGTGTAAGGGCCAGTACTCTCCGCTTAGTATCAGGGAAAGTTAGACCTCTAGTTCAAATCGCTCAGTTTCATTGGCAATTGTCAGGAATGTTTTGTATGTTTTGTTCTAATGTCTATGTGTCTGGTTTAGTATTTTATGTGCAACAATAAAAATGCAAATTTTATAACCTCAACTGACTCTGATCTATAAGTGGTGAGCGCGGTTAAACTATTTATTGTGCCTCTTGCAATATTATTTAAACATTTTGGTAAGCTTTTCCTTTGCTAAACTACTTTAACTTTACACAGCGTAATCGCTGACGTACGTATAGCCCTCGTGTACTTACGTGGCTAAGCACGCCCATACTGTACGATTTAACTGCCTCACCCTGCCTCCGTAGCATAATTACGGGTGGCGTATGGCTGGCACGCCCCTTCGCACGTTGATACGCTGTTGATACATATCTGGGCCATATTCTCTGAGTTACGTGGCGTAACATCTGCCGCGTGCATGCGCAGTAACTACTAATGAGTAGTTACGCTAGTGGCTAGCGTAAAATCACTCGCATACATAGGTCTGCACCTGGCCCATCATGAGTATTACTATATATATCTTTACATACATATAGTTCAGACATACATGATCTTAAAGGAGTATTCCACTCGTTACCCTCTTATCAGGGTCTAGAATAGCAGAGGTAATAGTTTATTGGAGGCAGAAGTTTGTTTGTGAACTAGGCTGACCATTATGTCCTCTGGATTCTTTTCCATGGTTGCAGGTATCTTAAAAGAGAGATGAGTATTAAAATCATTGTCTGATGATCAGTGGTGCACCCAGGGGGGTTTCTGGTTGCTCAGAACCCCACCTCACCACCACCACACACTGAACATTTTAAAAAGCACTGACACAAGCTCTGGTCCATTGTGTAATGTGCTCTACTATTGCTATTAGATGTGTACTTTCAAAATAAAACTACTATTTTAATGTGTGAAAGAAGTCACTCATAAATCACCTAAAAAATATAAAAAAAAAATTACAATGCAATTCCTTATGATAGAATTTTTATTATTTTTAAATCTACATTATAAACTTCCTACTTTCACAGTGAATGTTAATAGATGTCTTACATGTCTTGGCAGTCAGTTAGTATGACCATATTATCAGTATTGTCATTTTACAATTTTTAACAGTGTGATCATATTAAGTAGCTTTTTACAATTGTAAACAGTCCTTCACAGCAACCTTTGCCACATTACAGTATAATTCCCTAACATACACACACACATACACACACACATACTCACTCACTCACTCACTCACAGGCTAGGGGTAATGGGCCAGATCCAGAACAAACGCCATCTTTGGAAGTACTGCGCATGCGCACCATAGAAAATTCACTCAGTAACGTAGCGTAATTGTGAACATATGGGCCATTAACGTATGTGTCACGTAAATACTTACGTGTGGGCGTGCCAA
>WWET01001914.1:213744-224445 GCA_011038615.1 Limnodynastes dumerilii | reverse complement strand
AGGGGGAGTGCCAGGGGGAGTCAGCGATGTAACGCTGAGCGTTAGTACGCTCAGCGCTACATCGTACCTCTGGATCAGGCCCATTGTGGCTATTCATACCCCAATTACTTCTTAGTTGGAAATACTTTTGATTTAGTTGTTGTAAAAGTATTTAAGTACTAGTTAATAATATTCATGATTTTTATTTTTATTGTACATTGCAGATCATTGTTATATTGGCTTCATCAATGAAAACCTTTCTTTACTGCCATCTTATACTAAGTGGCAAAATTACACTATTTACAAATATCACTCCAATAACACCTTAGTTATGACATAAATTACTTATACTTACTTAAATTACCCATTGCAATACTTAAGCTGGCCATACACTAGAACGATTATCGTTCCAATTTTGCAATCATCGTGTTATCGTTCAAATTATCGTTTCAGTGTATGGTAACGTTTTTTTGTCCGATCATCCAATAATCGTCTAAAAAGCTGTTTTGAACGAATATTGGATCGTTTGACATGTTTGATTTAAATCGTGCCAAAGCAAAAGATAAAATGTAAAATTGCATAGTGTATGAGCATTTAACGATAATCGTTACATCGTCGCCGATAAATAGGTGGTGACGTTAGGACGAAAAATAGCAAAATCGGCCGATAAAAATTAAATATCCGAATGTGTATGGTCAAAACCGATATTTGGAGGACGATAAAAGGAGATGGAAAATCTGAGGTTTTTCTTACTATCGGACGATTTTAGGCGGAAAATCGTCTAGTGTATGGTGCAGATATCGTTTTGGAGTCTATAGGACTACACGAAAAACCGTTAGGATTATCGGGGATTTCATGCGATTTTCGATAATCGTTCTAGTGTATGGCCAGCTTTATTTGCAAAGAAAATAAATGTCTCCAGCATGCCTTATTTGGGTGCCATTTCTGTTAAGCAGCCAGTTGTGATTTTATATATTTTAATCTTCAAAAATAAATAGTTCTTCCAGTAGAGCTACCCAGTAGTGAGACCATACTGAGATATATTAAAAACAAGAAAACATAAAAAGCTTTTCTTGTACAGCAGCCAAACTCTGTAACATGTGATTAGATGGGTGAAGAAGATTGGTCAAATGATAAATAAGCTTCCAAGACACATTTCCAGGGGAATGTGTCTCTATGTTTTGCTCATTAACAGGGTAACTCTAATAGACAAAGTATTCTTGGCAAGTTTTAAGGGATAAGTAATAGTCTTGTGTGATTCTCTATTGATCTGCTAAAGGAGCTTGTGTGAGAAAATGCTAATATTCTCACATGATTTGATAGAAACATTGAATGTGACAGCAGAAAAAAGCAACTTTGCCCATCCATTCTGCAGTTTTTATTATTTTTTACGTTTTTTAAACCATATTAACTCTAGAACCAATTTGACACTCTATTTAGCTTAAAATATTCTATTATTTATACCAAGCTTGTTAAAATTGTTCAATTTAGTTTGTTTCTACCACCTCAGCTGGGAGGCTATTCCACCTATTCAGCTATCCTGAGTGTGATTTTTTTTTCCCACACATTTTCTCTAACCTTCCACCCTCCTGTACCTGGTTACACCCCTTGATATATCTGAAAGCTGTTATCATATCGCCCTCTCTCAATTTTGTTCAAAACGATTTCTGTTTAAGTCTTCTAGTCTTTTTTTTTTGCATGTTTTGTGACACCTGCCATGCACCAGTTTAGTTGGGCTTTTTTTTTACTGTCTGTAATGTATTTATAGACTGGGTCCGGACCTACAAAAAGTGAGCGTTTTCCAATTCATTTGTATTTGTGTATACGCCCAATTTAATTCTTTTTGGTTTGTTTTATATGCGTGTGTGCAACAGGGTAGGGTTTTGTATTTAAATTTTATAGTATGGGCACTGTAATTGCCCACCACCCTATCTAGACTTCCGATCTGTCCCCTTATTAATTGAGGACAGATTTCAAGTCTTAAGTCGGTACAATGTGCCAGCAAAGCGTTTGCATGGAAGGCTGAATCCAGTGGAGTCTGTGTTTGGAGCTCTGAATGCAGCTCAAGCGTAAGTCTGAATTTGGTTTATGTCTTTTGGGGGTATGGGCATCCAGCACTGAAAACTGTATCTTATAGTTTGTTTTTCCAGCCTTTTCAGGCATCCTTTATTGGAAGTTGTATTTTTATTCAGTGCCTTTATTAATTCCTACTCCTATTCTGTCTTGTGTTTGGTGACATTGTGGAAGAGGTCAGCCAGACAAACCCCCAAATTTATCAGATGCTTCATGCTATTTATTGATATTTATCTGCTATATTAAATACAAAATGGTTAATAATAGGACAGCAGTTACATTTCACTTATACCTTAATGTGCTTTTGTGCAGAAAATAATGTTATGATGAAACTGTGTGGAACCTTATAAATGCTTATAGATAATTATAATAATGAGGACCGCAATACAAAAATAAGTATATTTTTTAGTAGTTTTGAAATAAAACTGTTGCAACAATTATTATCATCTCAATTTTGCTACATGCAAGGTGAATTCATTCCAGGACAACAGACATTGTTAAATGACTTCAGTCCCTGAAAATAATGCCTTCTCTCCCTCTAGCTCCATGCATTATTGAATACATGCCTGGACTTTGCTGGATCATGGCACATTTACACCATCTGTGCCAGATCTTGACATGCATTATTAAAATACTGGCCAGAATGTACATTCTAATTTAGAACTGAATTTGTTATAAAAATTATAGTATTGTACAATATATAAATAATTCCACTCTACAATACAGATATATATTGTTCTGTCCTAAAGTAACATATTACAGTAATAATAAATGTAATGCACAAAAGTGTTAGACTGGCCATACACTAGAGCAATTATTGGTCCAAACATCCAACTATCAGGTGATCAGGTAAGTCAGTGGGCAGGATGCGTTTTTTTTAAACGTCAAATAGATGTACCTGAAATGCTCTGGTGCGATTATTTGGTCTTTTGACATGTTTAATTTAGATCTGGTGCTAGCGCCCAATGTTTTAAGCAGAGCCAGTGAACTAAAAGGATCACTTTTCTGTGAGTGCTAACCTCTTCTGTAGGTATTATCGGTCCCTGAAGAGAGATGTATGGCACCATTAACAGGACCTTTCCCTGGCGGGAAATCATCCTGTTTATTGGGCCACGTCCTGCTGGGATCGATAATCGCCCCAGTGTATGGCCAGCTTTATGCTTGTGTGTGTGTGTGTATATATACGCACACACGCAGACGACAGTCGACCAGAGGCTGTGACGCACTCCCTCTTGAATATTATTAAACTACAGTTGGTGCATTACTGAAGCATAAATCTAATAGTTGTATAGTACCATATATGCACTCATGTCGACGCTCTGCTTTAGTGCCGAAACAGCTGTCAGATATTGCTGAGATGACAGTGTAATATTGGAGGCTTGGAACTTTACATTTCAACCAGAGCTATATGATGGACATTGGCAATATTTATATATTAATAATGCTAAACTTTATTCCGGTCTCTGGGAATGCTTACTAGATGTATGATGATGCTGCTATCTACATGAAAATGTTGCTATGTGATTGATTTTTCATGTTTTTTGTTTTTGGATTTTTGAAGTGTTTTTTTTTTTGTGCACCTTACAAAAGGAGACACTTTGAAGTACATAATGGCAAGAAATTAACACATTTTTATACTATAGAATATGCTCAGAAATAGCTCCTGATTATTTATGGATTCATAACAATATTCATGTGACTGCATGAATTCATTTATTGTACTCGTTGTACTATAGAATGACTGTCCGGTTCTATGGAAACTGTGGTGCTTTATAAAATAATGACAATGATAGTACTGTGTTCCCTCCTAGGCTAAGTAGAGGAAGCTGGTCTGCTAGAGGCAACAGCTTGTTAAATAAAATGTTCTTTCCTAATTTAATTCATGAATTTTTAAATAAATATTTACTATGCAGTGTATATGTAATATGGGGGCACTATTGCCAGCCTACAGCAACACATCTTACCCTTTTTGGACCATAATCTTATCCCTTGCAACCACTACATTTACCTTTCAGCACTGCAAAACTTCATAAATATTTAACCACTTTCAACAAGTCTTTTGCCCTTAGCCTCTAGTTTGTCCAATTGAAAATTACTTTGTTACAATTTATGCCACATCTAATACATGTAGGGTATGTTAGGGGTCTGGAGTTTGCACACTTTAAAAAGTACGTGTGGGGTATATTAGGGTTTTAAGAATGGCATAGTATAATATATGTGGGGTATATTTAGGTGCCTGGAAAGTCATACATAATTTTATATATATATATTGAAATGTCATTAAAATTTTGGCAAATATCTTAACGGTGGACCTGATCTTCGTTTAACAACGTCTGGGGACTTATGCAGGCCTCTTGCACGCAGCAGATGTTACGCTAAGGATCTCTTAACATATAGAGATACATTAGGAGATCCGTATGTGGGAGCGGCACTTTAATTCTTCAGACAGGTGGGTATAGGCATGTAAATAAAGTGCCGGGGATAATGTTAAGCAATTCAGCATGGATCTGCATTCAGATGAGAGAGGGGAGTGATAGGCCTGTATGGAAGATACAGCCCTATATTTGCATACACATACTAGAGGAAGGACAGAGGAACTATAAGATGGTCTGTGAAATACAGACCTCAGTAAATTGGTAACAAGGATATAATTATGCCTCTTGAGGTGTATGATTAGGACTGTCAACTGTTATTGAGGTTAGAACAAATCTTAAATCTTAAACTGCTACTACTTTCTACAGCTTACCTTGTCATGTATGTGGTTACACATGTCTTTAACAGAAAACAGCACATCTGCTATTTATTCCACAAGGTCCCAACGATAATTACAAGAGAAGAGCCATGGGGAACATCTTTGGAAATCTGCTGAAAAGTCTTATTGGGAAGAAGGAGATGCGAATACTCATGGTGGGGTTGGATGCTGCTGGAAAGACAACCATATTGTACAAACTGAAACTGGGAGAAATTGTCACTACAATCCCAACCATAGGTATTTCATCAGTGACACTAAGGGCCTAGTTTAATTAGCATCGCACCCATGTATTTTGCGGTGCGATGCTGTTTGTGCAAATTTTTTTTTTACTTTGATATGCGCCTCATAGAGGTGCGCATAAAAATTGGCTACCGTATGGGACGGGATAATGCGCAGCGCGAACATTTTCCCTTCATTTAAATACGTGTATATGGTTTTTATTACTGTATAGAAATTATATTCATAGTCTTCATTTGGCTACTTATTTACAGTATACACACAAAATGGAAGTTGGTCAGATCAATTCATATGTAAATGCAAACATGTGCATGAAAGGCACAAAGGTAATCTGCCAGCAACTATAACAAAGGAAAGAAAATGCCCCAGCAACACTGCCATTACCCAGTAACAGACTATACCATTCTATCTGTAACACACACAGGATAGAGACTGTCCCAGCAACACTGCCATTACCCAGTAGCAGACCACCAGCCATCATTTTAGTTATAGTCAATTTATTCGAATAACTGTGAAAGGTACACAACTGATGGTAAATTGCACAAAGGTAACTTGGAAAGTTTAAAATGTCTGTCTTGCTCATTAAGTAATGTTATGGTGCGACCGGTCATGGACAGGTAACCTCTTATTGTTTGTGTGTTAACTTAACTCAGACTATATTTCTTCTTCTAGGTTTCAATGTAGAGACGGTAGAGTACAAGAACATTAGCTTTACAGTGTGGGATGTGGGTGGCCAAGACAAGATCCGGCCACTGTGGAGGCACTACTTCCAGAACACTCAGGGTGTGTGTCTCTTTATATATTATTTCTGTGCTGTGTTTCATGTGATATTTTTGCCCACTTTATACAGTAATACGCAAAACCGTTTTGTTTTTTTAGTATTTATTGCTGTAATACCCCTGTTGTTGGCCATGTTGCTATGTTCTTTTTTCCATTTAGGGCACAAGAAGAGAGAAAGCACCCTCTACCACTGTGTATGGTAAAATATAGCTAATCGGCTGATCTGTAAAGCGGCTCATATGCAGAGCTGCAGCTCACTAATGATGTACTTAGCAGGCGGCTGTGACTCTGTATCTGAAGTTAAGGAGTAGTAGCAGAAAGTGTAAGGCAGACGTGGATTACTCGTTCCTCCACAGTTGCCTCACAGCTATCAATGACCTCTGGATTACATGAGACAGCAGCGTGTCTCAGAGCTGTTGTCTCATGGCAAGCCTGAGGAGCGACAGAACTAAGCGGTCAGCCTCAGTTGTATATTAGCATTGTTTATTGTATGTGCAGAATAGCCGCTGATCTCCCCATGTACAGAATAGTAGAAGTTCTTTGCATGCGCAGACTGCCAACATATTGAGGAGGGGGCAAGTATGATTTTACCCTGGACCCTCCAAATGCTAAGGGTGGCCCTATGTGTGATTACATGGCACACATACTTATTGAGAGCGATGCTTGTCTCTAACGTCTTGTGAGTGAGTTTTTCAATACATTTCCTACATATTAATGTAAACACAAAGGGGAAAAATACTAACAATCAGAATGATTTTTTGGAATCTCATCCTATTAGAACATTGTAATATTGATTAAGGCGGCTTTAATTGCTAAAAATGAATAAATAACCTAAAATAATGAAAATAAGCTTGTGGGACTGCTTTACTCGATGTCTCTTATGCTTTGTTTTGTTAGGATTAATATTTGTAGTGGACAGTAATGACCGAGAGCGCGTTAACGAGGCACGAGAGGAGTTAATGAGGATGCTGGCTGAGGATGAGCTTCGGGATGCTGTGTTGCTTGTCTTTGCAAATAAACAGGTTTGTTAAAATGTGTTAATATGATGTTTAGGGCGCCAACACTTAACTTGTAGACACTAAAGTGCCGACAGGGTTAACTGACACTCTTCCGGAGGAGAGAGCATGGACATCGTGAGCAGGAGTGGCGATAAAACAATGAAATTCATTTTTTTTTTTTTATTATTATTTATTTAATATACCACTTAACGGTTTGGGCAGTCATATAACCAACATTGTGGTACTGCCTGTTTTAATGTCAAATGTTTTATTGTCATTGCAAATGGACCTAAACATTCTATTTTGTTACAGTATTGTCTGCATATAGAGTGTAAATCGCATTTAATGTGTGATTAAAAACTTACAACAAACAATCAGCTTAATAGAGAATGAACCTACATACTCCCCTTTGTAACACCTTTGCTTTGCCAAATTTAAATGTTGCTTTAAATGCTTTATGTTGTTGTGAGCTTTATTGAGCGCCCAACAACATAATGGACAAAACAACAATGTCAGAGGATGGGACCCCACCATAAGATTTAACTTCAAATGGGGTAGGATCAGAAGTCTGGATAGGGCAGTGTGAGTAGGACATGCCTATACTGTACGATTCTTGTGCTTGCTCCTGCACTGCTGTCGGATATAGTATGGGTCTTGATCCTGAGGATCCAGATCTGTACTGAAATTGCGGTGCAATGTGCAATAATAATCAGGTGTTTTCTGATCCTGGCAAAAGTTCTGATCCGGTTCACAACAAACAATTGCAAATATGATAGACAGTCCTGTTATTGAGACCTTAGGGGTGAAGCATACAAAAGAGAGAAGTTTGGGTAACCTAATCAGATTGTGGCCAGGTTAGAGAGGGAATGGTGTGTAAGAAAATAATAAAATAAAATGTATACTTTTGAACAGTCTGATTGGAGGTGTGAATTTCACAGGCAGAAAGCAGCACAGGGGAAGTTTTGGAGAATGATGTGGAGATAAGGCTAGCTTGGGAGAATGTAGGGTCAGGGAGAAGTGCCTAAGGACTTTGTAAAGGCAGATGAGAAATGTAATAATATATAAAAATGGGGTGTGTACACTGGGGCTTTTTCAAAAGATAAGCTTTCAAATGACATAATTTGTCTGTTGCACCAGATATCTTACCAGTGTGTGCTGTCCACAGATGCTCAATAATCTTTTCAAATGGTCTGTGATCTTTCTATTTGGAAAGATGTCTTTTGATTTTTGAAAGTGTGCACTATTAGGAGATGACTCTCACCACAGTACTCAGAGATGTGGAAACAGATGAAATTTGGTATTCTATATAGGAAGATGCTACAGTTTTGAAAGCTAGATTTAATGAAGGTGGGTGGAAGCTTTTTAATTGTAGGGAGACTTTTGTAAGTACTATAACTGGTAAAACTGTATTCTGTAGAATGAATGTATTTGAAGTGTGTATTTATCTATATTTGTGTTGAGATATATGACCACTGTGAATTCCTGATGGCTCAAATGATCTCTTTAATCATTTCTTCACAGGACCTACCCAATGCTATGAACGCAGCAGAGATTACAGACAAGCTTGGTCTTCATTCTCTGCGTCACCGTAACTGGTACATTCAGTCCACCTGTGCCACCAGTGGAGATGGTCTCTACGAAGGGCTGGACTGGCTAGCCAATCAACTAAAGAACAAGAAGTAATGATTCCCAGCCCCACTTCTGCCTCCCCAGTGTGCGCCTGACTCTTCCTCCCCCATCCTTTCCATCCAAATTTCCCCCCTCAGCCAGCGCAGGATGGGGCTGGCTTCTTACACAGACCACCCCATCCAACATGCCCCTAATGGTTTCACACATGCTTACTTTGCCGTTTTGGTTTGGGGTGTTTTTATCGGGTGCCGTGTTACTTATGACTCATGCAGCTGCTGTTGCTCTTTATTTGTCCTTTGGAGATTGTGGGTGGGGGAGGGCTTGTGAGATTTGGCAGAACATGCCATAGCAATCTACCCCCTGTAGACAGGGATGGTAAAGCAAGGATTTGGGAGCTGTGCTGTTTTGTGTCTGTATGTTCTGTGGAAGCTCCCTATGCTGAAGATTGAGAGATGTATTTGGCTTATTGTGTTTATTTTAAAGGCAGGTTGTATTAATGGTGCATACAAGACAATTTAACTAGTAAACCAACTACGTAAACTGTATTTTTATTGTTCTAAAAAGGGGTATGTGAAAAAAGGATTCTAATATTAAATATATGTATTAAAGGTCATTTTTATAACCCTTTTCCTACATCGCCCACTAATATAGCAAGGCTGTATAAGCTACCAAATCTAAAAGTAATACCATACTTGTACCACGGTATAAATAAGCTGTTGGGTGGGGCTTAAACCAGGTTTCGCTGCTCTTGTGCTTCATTTGTATCAGATATGCAAGAGTTGTCGTCTTTACTCTGTTTGAATAGAGGTGTTAAAATGAATTGTAGTGCAATAAAGATGAATTCCATGTATTCCGATGGTTAAAGCTGACTGCACAAGCCATAGTATGTCCTTAGCATCTGTTTTAAACCAGTGGGAGAATGAAAACTATATGAACTGTGCATGTGGCTTGTGCTATTAATTTCTAAACACCTGCTGTAAAGAAATAAGAGGTTATTCAAGCACATTGTGCTCTGGTAGTTAAATCTCACCACCCTTATTTATAATGACTCGAGCAGCTCCCAATGACGTAACTGTGGCAATCTCCACTCCTCCTGTCAGTTACATCACTTGGAGCAGATCCATCTGTTAAAATTCCAAATGCAATTATTTGCATTATAACATTTAAGTAAAAGGGTGAATTTTGTATAATCTGCACTGACGCTTCTATTCAAACTTGGTTGTTACTTGAGTTTTTTTCTAATAGATTTTGGCATGATGATTCTGCTTTATATGAAAGAAGACAGACCGTTGCACTCATGGTATAAAGTTGAATCGTTTTGTAACTTGTTACTCTCTCTGAAGCAAAAGGCATGACAGGGATTTAGTGTTAAGGTGATTCATCTTTACATCATAGATTTGAAACAGATTTTCCAAGTGACCTTTTTCTGTCTGCAAAATGTTTTCAGATGGAATATTGGAGATTATTGGCTTGGAATGAGTGTCAGATACAAAAATATGTTTTGCTTTTTCGTTACAAATTAACTGATATATATAATGCTATATTGGTTTACTGTGAGCTCTGAATAGTCAACTTTCTGGCATTTAGCCGTGAGTATTATGGGATATTTAGGCTATAAGTCTCTAAGATGCAAATGGTTTTCTATCCTTGAGGGAGTTTTTATTTTTTGTTTACCTAAGGAACACATCTGGGGCCAGATTTACTAAGCAGGTTTGTAAAAGTGGAGATGTTGCCTATAGCAACCAATCAGATTCTAGCTCTCACTTTTGTTTTACATACTAGAGAATGTTTGCTAAAATCTGATTGGTTGCTATGGGCAACATCTCCACTTTTCCAAAGCCGCAGCTTTGTAGATATGGCCTCTAATGTTTTGTTTTGCTATTTCATTTTTTTTTTCCTAAGGGAATTGCTGCTACTCCAGGGTTGATAGCCCAGTGTAAGGTGTTTTTGGTTTTTTTTCCTCTACTCCCAAATATATTTATATTTTTTTATTGTGGGAGGTGTTAATTTAATGAATCTTCTGAAAAGTTGAGATGTTTCCCATGTAGACACATATGATTTTAGTTATTGACAAGATAAATGACATGCTAATATCTGAATTGTTGCTGTGGCAACATGTCCACCTTTCCTCTTTAGGGATATAGTTGAATATACTTCACCATTTTAAATTTATGTTATTTATCTACATTCTACAAGACTTTCAGTGAGGGCTGCCATGGTTAAATTCTCTATAAACGTGAAGTGTTTTATATA
>WWET01001914.1:185910-196454 GCA_011038615.1 Limnodynastes dumerilii | reverse complement strand
CATACATACATGCACGGTATATATTCACAAAGAGCACATTATTAACTTATATTAGGAAGTAGAAAACAAAAGGGCAAGTGTAGTAGCTTCAAATATAATCCTTGTAATGAATTTTAATGCTAAAAAACCCGATTGAAATATTAAAAGAAGGAATGCATAAATAAAAAGATTTATAAATAAAAAAGAAGGAATGCAGACTTCATATTGGTTGAGGATAAGTATTCCTAGTCTTCCAGCATACAATGGATGACACCTTATGCCCCCACTTTCAGGCTTAGTGTAGAGGAAGCCACATAGCATAGTCAGGTTCCTGTTATTTTGCGTTCAGGCTGACAGTCAGTGACCGGGGCATTTCCTGAATGTCTCTTCCACATGCCAGCAATGACCTCACACCAGCTATTTCCGCTTAAGATGCTTACTTGGCCCATATGGTGGATTTTTTTCTTGCATTCATAATCAGAATCCATGATAAAAGTGAAAGTATGTTGCACAATGTATGAAATAATGGACTCCTATAGGCCTGAACAATACATTAATCATTTTATACAGTAATGATTTGTACTGCACAATTAGTCAATGTACTTGACAGGTGCACATGTATACATTCTTATAATGTTTACTTCTGTATGCTTACAGTCCTCCCTTCACCCCCGTATGCCTACAGTCCTCTCAGTTCTCCCATTTGTGCCCCTGTATGTCTTCAGTCATAAATTATCGTGCTCCTGTATGCTTTCAGTTCCTCTTTGTGTCCCTGTATGTCTCCATGCCTTCAACTTGTTCCCCAATATATAGCTAGTCCTCCAAAAGGTGCCTCTGTATGTCTCCAGTCCATCTTTGTGTCCCTGTATGTCTCCAGTCCATCTTTCTCTCTCTTTATTGATTCAACCCCCTTATATATTCTACACAATTTCCTTTTCTCTTCCTGTATCTGTTCTATACAACCCCACTTTCACTTCTTTCCACATTCCACAAATTGTCTTAATTGATAAACTTTTGTTTTCTTACCTTTGTTGTCTTCTCACTTCTATTTTTCTCTCCATCCTCCGTGGCGGCTGATTTGTGAATGATGTGACCTTAGGTCACATGAGCATCACACCGATTTATAAGCTGTGCTGCCATAGCATTATATACACAGTGCCTGGATGCAGTGATTCAAGCTCTGGGTATGTGCTGCGGACTGCAGCTGAAATTCAATAGAAAAAAATATTATTCCCAGACATTGCTTAGTCCGCGAATGTGAATCTGGCAGCCATGGGCATGCTGGCACTTGGATTACTACAAGTGTCAGTATGCCCAACCTTTAAATTAATGGCAGCCCTTGCTGTGGCCTGTAGTGAACTAATACTAATACTTGTCTTATACTGTAATTTGCACCTCTCGGAGGTGTGAATTACAAAATGCAATTTGACTGCTACATCGGAGGGAAGTTTAGAACATCCCTGTGATGTTCAGCAATTGAATAGGTTTTTTTTTTTCATTTTTACTAGGTTAACTGTTTGGCGCAATGTTGTCATTTTAGTCATACCCAAAAGTACAGCAACTGAATCATGTGATATAGTGTTTGGCACAATGTTGTCTGATTGCATACAAAAAAAGGAAAAGTGGAGATGTTGCCTATAGCAACCAATCAGATTCTTGCTGACATTCTCTAGTATGTAATAGGAAAGTAAGAGCTAGAATGTGATTGGATTCTCTGGTCAGCATCTCCGCTTTTCCTTTTCTGCAGTTTAGTAAATCTAGCCCATATGTGTCTTCTATGTTTACAGTCACTAAGCCCTGTGATGCCGAGATGAGGAGAATAATATCTAAAGTAAATCATTATTAGATCAGCAGTGGGGGATCACACAGATCTGACAGAAAGATCTGACTGGACACTAGAAAAAGGGGCGGAGCTCTAATGGAGAGACACAGGCTCTGTGTGAGGCGAAAGTGGAGGGAAGAGAAAAGAGAGAGGTTGAGAGAGGGAGAAGTGACTCCGATAGAGAGAGTGACAGAAAGACAGATAGACTAAATAAAAAAAAAGTGAAGCTAGTTAAGACAGCTGAAAAGAGTCCCAGAGCAATGTTTTAGCAACAGAGAGGGAGAGACTCTCGTGTTGGTGAATTACAAGTGAGCTGCGAGGGGACTCAAGATAACTGACTAGCATGAAATAGGCAGTTACTGGGAACTGTAATCCACCACATGATAGGTTAATGTGATACACACAGAGTGCACCTCAATATTGTGTCTACACACTTGAAAAACCGCATGTGCGCAATCTACGTAACAAAATGCTACGTAGATAGTGTAAAATAGTTACTATGCATGCGTAATAGCTAGGATCGCAAAATTAGGCACGTATGTAAAAAATTACGGTGTTGTGAATCCGGCTCTGTGTGACCCAAGCCTTCCCTCAAAAAAGAGTACCTAGTACTTGAAACGCGTTGGTGGGTGTAGTTGAGAGCGAACCCCCTATCCCGACTTCACGGTAAACCCCTTTTTTCTCCCTCCAGCGTTTGTAGAGGCAGTGGGCCCTTTTACATCTCCAATCCGTAGTTGAGGAGCATCACCATACTGTGAGAGCAGGGCTAATTGTGAGGTCAGAGGGAGATAGAGGGATTCCACTCTCCCTGTCAGGTAGAAGATCACAGGACTGCTATTGATTTTAGGAAGAAAGCGTTTTTAAGGATTTGAAACACTTTGGGCCAGATTTAATAAGCTGCAGGTTTGGAAAAGTGGAGATGTTGTCCATAGCAACCAATCAGGTTTTAGCTGACATTTTCTAGAATGTAAAAAGAAAGTGAGAGCTAGAATCTGACTGTTTTTTTTATGTTTTTATAAATATTTTGTATATACTGGAGAATAACTATCGTTATAAATAAAAGAAGTGGACCAACAAATCATTATAAGAAAAGGTTTACTTATTAATAAGGAGGCTTTGAGGAACAAGAATCTTGTTTTTATTTTGTGACTGAAACAAGAAAAGAAAGGTGAGTGCATTCGTGAAGTATATGTGTATATCCCTGAGGTGCAGTATTACACAACGGAGGTTGTTGTCACTTTCTGTCTTGCATGATACTTATTTTTCTGAGGACTGAAAAGTGAAGGAAACTGCAAAGAGAAAAAGAAAGGATTATGCTACAAAAACAAGAGGAAAAAAGCGTGATTATAAAATCTGCTTTTTGAAATTTACCTCTATAACAGAGTGTGGGTCGCCATGGCGAACGGGCCTATTTCGCAAAAGCAATCGAACACAGTGCTCCGAAAGGTGAGTTTCTCCCAACCCGTTTCCTAACCCAAACTCTTAGTCTTTCCCCCGCAGCCTAACCCTAAGTCTCCCCCCCGCAGCCTAACCCTACGATCCCTGCTTCCGAAAGTGAATGGGTGAGTATACGAATCGCATACTCACCCGTTCAAAAAATTCTGAAAGGGCTGGCATTCGAAATAGGGACAGCCAAAAAACAGCTTTCGGTTGTCCCTAATTCACAATGCGAGCCTTCGCAATGTGGACTCGCAATGTGTATAACAGTACTACACGAAGCTGTGCTTGTTCCCCTTGTATATTGTATATTTGAGGTCTTCAAACCTAAAGAGAAGGGAGAAAAGACCATTCTTTTTATGCAAAAAAAACAATAGATAAATTGATTGATGACTTAAAGGAAGAAAAGATCTCGTTTAAGGCTTTATGACAAGAAAAGATAGTGGGCCGTATTCAGAGATCCAGTTTTTCTCCGTTTTCCATGCGTATTTGTAAGTACATTTCAACTGCGCATGCGTAGTAACTTTTTATACACTGTTCACGTAGACTATACGCGCGGAAGTGCCTCACGGACGGACTTGTGAATCGGATGTCGGTAAATACGCACGGATCGTGGGGGGAGGCATTTAAATGAAGGGAAGTGGGTGTGATTATAAAGATACGCATGGACGGAGGACACATACACTTTGAAAGGGCCACGGAAAGTTACAGGTGGTCTATGGAGGTGGGCACGGATTAGCAAGGGGAGTGACTGGGGTTTTGGTGGGTGTTACTTGTTTCATCCGTGCGTATATTTGTGGACCGATCGCCAAATGGATGTCTGAATAAGGCCCAGTGTGAGTAGGAAATAGTTAATTTAAGGGACTCGCCTATAAAGACAATATTACACATGGGTATATTTTTTGCTTTTTTTTCATTGCATCTGAGGAATTGTACCCTATAAGAAAAGGAAAAGAAGGGAAATTATTAAGAGATTATTTACTTATCTTTACGTCAACGCAGAGAATCGGATTATACAGAATTTGGAAGAAGAAATGATTGAATAGGCTGCGGAGGGTTAGCGTAATGAAAGGGGAGGGTTTGGGCTAGGTTAATGGAAGGGGAGTCTTAGGGTGTTGTGAGTCCCAGCTGCAATGTTAGGGACAGCTGAAAGTTGCTTTTAAGCTGTCCCTATTTCGCATGTGATACACCGCAGAATTTTTTTTAAAGAATGGGTGAGTATACGAATTGCATACTCATCCATTCAAAAAATTCTGAGAGGGCTCGCATTCGAAATAGGGACAGCCAAAAAACAGCTTTTGGTTGTCCCTAATTCACAATGCGAGCCTTCGCAATGTGGACTCGCAATGTGTATAACAGTACTACACAAAGCTGTGCTTGTTCCCCATGTATATTAGAGGTCTTCAAACCTAAAGAGAAGGGAGAAAAGATCATTCTTTTTATGCAAAAAAAAACAAGAGATAAATTGACTGATGACTTAAAGGAAGAAAAGATCTCGTTTAAGGCTTTATGACAAGAAAAGATAGTGGGCCATACACTTTTAAAGGGCCTGGGAAAGTCACAGCTGGTCTATGGAGGCGGAAGTCTCAGTGGGCACGGATTAGCAAGGGGAGTTACTGTGGTTTTGGTGGGTGTTACTCGCTCTGTCCGTGCGTATATTTGAGGACCAATCGCCAAATGGATGTCTGAATAAGGCCCAGTGTGAGTAGGAAATAGTTCATTTGAGGGACTCGCCTATGAAGACAATATTACACATGGGTATATTTTTTGCTTTTTGTCAGTGCATCTGAGAAATTGTACCCTATAAGAAAAGAAAAAGTAGGGAAATTATTAAGAGATTATTTACTTATCTTTACGTCAACGCAGAGAATCGGATTATACAGAATTTGGAAGAAGAAATGATTGAACTGGAAACTGATAGGACCTTTTTTCAGAAGATGGGACAGTAAAAACTGAGAAATTTTGCCATTTGCGCATCCACCACCCACCCCACCTTGTGTTTTTTACTAGTGAAAATGGGCTGGATTCAGAGCTCCGGCCGCAGTGCAATTGAGGCCAGATTTCTGCGTAAAGTGCTACTGCACATGCGCAGTAATTTTGGAACGTAATCTACGTAACTTCTTGCAACGTAGATTGCGTACACGCGGTCTTTAAAACCACATGTACGCAATCTAGGTTGCAAGAAGTAACATTGATTACGTTCCAAAATGACTGCGCATGCGCAGTAGCACTTTACGCAGAAATCCGGCCTCAATTGCATTGCGGCCGGAGCTCTGAATCTGGCCCAATGTGTTCATTATCCCATGTAAAACCTGAGATTTTGGTGTGAAAGCAGCATAACACTGCACACTTATAGACACTATTTTTTAAAAGGTGTACCAACCCTACAATTAACAGTCATATTTGGGACAAAATAATAATAGTTAAATATTTAAAGTAGATAATTGTTATACAGTCAGTTATTCCTGCCTTCTTTCCTTCCTTTATTCATTAGTTTAGCTTTTTCAACACTAAGTGAGTGAGTGTGTGAAAGACGTGCTGACTTGAGTAATACCCCTTTCACATCACCACTAAAAACCCGGGTTATTGACCTTAGACATGGGTCAAGGCTCCAACAACCTGGGTTTGGTGTTGATGTTAAAGGTACCGGGGGTCCTGGTCCCAGGTCTAATGACCCAGCATTTAGACATGGGAAAAGAGAAAGATTTTTCCTGTGTCCGACCCCAGTAAGTGGTGGTGTGAAAGGTGCTGACTCGGGTTTTTCAACCCAGGTCTCACCTAACACACCTGATTGTAGGGATTTGTTTACTGTTGCTATGGTAATGGGTCTACCCTGCAGAATTTTAAGTTGTTTTTTTTTAGCGCTAATCACCATGCAATAACCCGTGTTATTGCAGGGTGATGATGTAAAAGCAGTATGAGTGAGTCAATGATGATTGTTTATATTTCTGCATTGTCTTGTTTGATTTTGCCAGGAGTTTCCTATTTGCCAACTCCCTATTGATCCACCCCTTTAATAAGTGCAAATTTGATCAATGCAAAAATGATCAATCCCTTTAATAACTGTCCATTCCCTATTGATCCATCAGTTTAATAACTGCCCACTCCCTACTTTCTACTCCCTACTGATCCATCCCTTTAATAACTTTCTACTCCCTACTGATCCATCCCTTTAATAAGTATCCACTCCTTACTTATCCACCCCTTTAATAACTGCCCACTCCCTACTGACCCATTCCTTTTTATAACTTTCTACTGATCCATCCCTTTAATAACTTTCTATTCCCTACTGATCCATCCCTTTAATAACTTCCCACTCCTTATTGCTCCATCCCTTTAATAACTACCCACTCCTTACTGATCCATCCCTATAATAACTGCCCACTCCTTACTGATCCATCCCTTTAATAACTGCCCACTCCTTACTGATCCTTCTCTTTAATAACTGCCCACTCCTTACTGAGCCTTCCCTTTAATAACTGCCCACTCCTTACTGATCCTTCCCTTTAATAACTGCCCACTCCCTACTGATCCTTCCCTTTAATAACTACCCACTCCCTACTGACCCTTCCCTTTAATAAAGGGTCCATATATTGATTTCTCATCTTGCATGTGTCTGACTGGGTTTATTTAGCTAAAATTTGGTGTCCTAAGTTGATCCCTCAAGCATCAATATTATCACTCTTTATCAAATGTAAATAGAAAGGCTGTTACCCTTAATTAGTTTGTTCGGATCCAGTGTACTGTGGATTCAGAAGGATCGACCATCATCAATGATCATTTAAATAGGAAGTATTTTATTTTCCACTGGAGAGTAATCCTTATGATTGGAAAATGTCCTGCCTTTGACTCTTAGCAGTAACATATATGATTGGAGACATGGCTGGCTACACTGGTTACCACCCAAATGCCCATTTCATGATTGCAAACTCAAGCCAAATTTTAAGTTATGCATATGCATTCTATATTTATAAAAATAAAATTTGGTGCCGCATTACCCCAAGGATACAATTTGCAGGGAAAGCAATTCATACAATACTCTGAATTATTCTTCTTCAGCAAACAAACACATGACTAAATGGCAAGATTTGGTCCTTCTTTCCAGGGCCTCTGCTGCTTTTCCCAGGCCTTCCTATGCACATGCCTCCTATCTAAAATCTCCTTATAACTCTGCTTATCATGAGATCTGCTGGGTGCAGTTTTATCAACTACCAGCAAATGATCTGTTTTGGTATAAATTGCAGACTTATCTCACATATCTGTTGTCCTGATACATTCTTGAAACATTTTATAGTAGATTATGTAGTATTTGGGTTTAACAGTCATTTAATATTTTCCACACACCCTTCCACGTGAGGGAACCCAATACATCTGGGTGGTTTTATTAGCTGGTAATGGAATACAATGTACAATACTATATAGGTAGAATGTGTATATTGATAGAATGGAATGTAGAATCCACCCCTTAATAAAAATCATGCAATTACCCATGGGGCTAATACCACTAAACTAGTTAATCTTTCCCAAATAGATTTTGTCGCTCTGCATTTCCAGTGATGCTGTAATATCTAGTTGCTGCCAAAACATTGCTAACTCGATTGTAAATCTGTAAAGTTATCCCAGCCCTCAACCCTGAGAGTGTTGTAAGTGTCTACTTTCCCCTGCTAGATACACAAGGGAATAGTTGTCTGCAAGGAATGAATTGCTGTGACTTGTATCATTTATTTTGTCACTGTACCTGTGTATTTTATTTACCCTCTTATTAGTGGTACTGTGCGTGTCCAAGTATTTGTTTCACTGCAGATATTTTTGTCCATATTTTTATAATAACAGACAACATTACAGGGAATTTAGCAGGTACAGTATAATTTACTCTTTACAATGCATCCATATTTCTGCCATTTGTATAATTTTCTGCAGAAATTCTTTTAAAGGTCTTTTCTTCTGAAAGTTCCTTGTGTGAAACTGAAAGCTTGGTCAACATTTACTAAGGCCGCTGTTTAATATTCCTTTAACATTATCCCTTTATTCCTTATTTAGACATTATGGACCCGATTCAGAGACTGAAAATAAGAGAGGAAAGCTACTCCTGGGCTAAACCATGTTGATTGCAGGGGAGTCACATTTCATCTGTTGCAGACAGCATTAAAGATAAAAGGTGGTGTTTTCCAGCCCAAGTCTAAATAACAGTGTCAAAATAAAGCTGGTCACTATCTGTGTGCAGTAAGCAATTCAAAGCTATATTCATGCATGCATAGAATACAATTAACTTATATCCCCCTGAAATCAAGATGGTTTAGCCCAGGAGTAACTTTCCTCTCCTAGGGCAGTATGCAGAGTTTGTAGAAAAGTGCTACTGTGCATGCGCAGTAATTTTGTAACGTAATCTATGTTACTTCTTGCAACGTAGATTGCATATACACGGTCTTAATGACGGCCCTTAATTTCAAGCTCCTTCTTAAGTCTGAATCAAGCCCTATGTGACTAAGGAAATTGCAACTGCCTTTATTTCAAATAACACCATTAAATTCATTTGGGATCTCAGTATCATCTTTTTGTAGCCACTTCTGATATTTTACAAACTGTGTTGGGCCATGTAACTGAATATCTCTCTGCCATTTCATCTTGGATGTCCTTCTGCCATCTCAAACTTAATTTGTTCGAAAACAGAACTAATAATATTTCCAGCTGCCAATAAAAGTTATCCATCCAGTAACTCTATTACTGCCATATTCCCTATTCATCAAGCTGGCTTCCTAGGTGTTACACACAAAATGGAAGTTGCTCAATCAATTTATAGGTAAATGCATGAAAGGAAGGGTCCTCTGTTTCCCACTTATAATCTGTTTCTGAATTCCGTTACATACATCTAGAAAACATTTACAGAATACACAAAAGTCTCACACATCTAACACTTTGATTGTTGCAATTATTGACTCCTACAATAATATTAACCCCCTACAGTCAATATTGCATGCAGTAACTAAATATATTGTACTTGCAAAACGCTATTCTAGAGATGGGCCACTCTGTCATTCTCTAGATTGGTTGCATGTATTTTATTTATACTATGACTGTGCCCACATACATATCCTCACTCATCTCAACATATATCCTTGCTCACTCTCTCAGATCTTCACAGGATCTAAAATTCTCCTGTACATTTAATAAATGCTCTGATTCCCAGTTACAGGAATTCTCTTGGTCTGTGCCCATTCTCTGGAATAACCTTCCTCACTAATTAACACAATCTTCTACTCTTCAAACTTGCAAGTTTTCCATTAAAACTCATCTCTTCAGACATGCTATGTAATTTCTCAAGGAACAAAAGACAGGTCCGGCGCTCCATACAAACATTATATAACACTATTTGTCAGCACATACAAAAAAGGAGGTTTAGTTCACAATATAGCTATACTGGGTTAATATGCCCAGCGTCAAGGCACCTCCTGTAGGTGAGTCCATTTGCTATATGTGTACTCAGGAGGTCTGTATTAAGACACTCCTACCAATTGAACAGTGTGCAGCGGTCATATTGGGGAGGGGTCAGGCTCCCAAAGTAAACTAACTGTAACAAAAAACCACACAAGGTCTCACTTCAATTCAAATATATGAAATGTGTGCAAGTATATATACAAATGGAGAGGTGCAGCCAAGGAGACCAAAGTGACCACTAACTACTAGGAACAAAAGACAGGTTCGGCTCGCAACCTACTTCTTAACATTTGTCAATTACAACTACTTTTGTATACAGATTTCCTTTCTGTTATATGATTAACACAAATTTGAGCCCTTTTTTTCTATACCAAAATTACCCTCCGTTCTACAAACATTACTCTATTACTGGATTGTAAAGAGCATTGAGCACATTTACCATACAAGCTGCTTGGTCTATTGTGTGATAAATAGCACTTGCCCTCAGACTAGGGTAAATGGAGCCCAGAGCAAATCCCAAAAATGTGCCCCTTCCTGTTATTCTATATTAATAACTATGGACCATATCCACAGCTAATAACGATAGCCCACTTACACACGCAAAGTGCGTATAAGTGGGCTGAATGGACTGGTGGGTTCATGCTCCCTCCAGATGTTTTGTTACTTTTACATGTTTTTGTATGGAACTAGTCCCGGACAATGCTAATTAAGAAGAAATGGGCTGTAATGCCCCTCAACACGCCAAGGTGGGCACATGTGTGACTTATGGCTACCATAGGGTAGTCACACATTTTAAGCACGAGAGACAGGAGTGACGGAGAGCGTTCACTCCCCTCCTCTGTGTGGAATTAAAGGCCCTCGAACATACGGA